>CM039679.1:63572675-63642675 GCA_022537955.1 Schmidtea mediterranea | reverse complement strand
TTTGCAATAACCGAGCAAGTATTCCAGTCTCATTTTTGCTAGGATTCTTTGTATCTGGAGTCATTGCGCGGTGGTACCAAATGTACCTTCAGATACCTTGGATAAATCGACTCGTTTTCCTTATTGAAGTTAGTTGATAGATATAATATTAATTGTTGAGAATTTAGTAAGTTTTTTCGCTCTTGGCTTTTGTGTAATTTAATAGCTTGGAAAAATGGATTCAAAATTTGAGTCTTTATTCCAAATGCAACAATAAAAATAAGCCTAAAAACAAAAAATAAATTAGAATTTTTAATAATTAATTTGGTTAAAAAGTTTTTTTAAATGAAAATGAGTTCTTTGGAAGTTTTTGCTTATATATGTGATTAGTAAAATTTATTGGTTGTGTTTAAATATCTTAAAATTTTAAATAAAAATTGAAAGTTTCCAATCACCTTAATTTTCAATTCACAATTTATATTACTATTATTACAGATTAAATTACATAACAAAAAATTTCAATACTTACTATACAATTATTAGTTTCTACTGGATATTTTGTGCCAGAGTTAATATAAAGTGTTATGATTTGGTGTATAACAACTTGGTGTATAATAACACGTATGTCTACAGCACGTGTATCATTGGGATAAATAATAGGTAATGATACAATCCGAGGACATTGAAAATCAAGATAATCAATCAAACAAACGCAATAATTATAAGGAACAAAGAAATCAAATATCACAATGCAATTACATTACTAATAATAATAATAATAATAATAATAATAATAATAATAATAATAATAATAATAATAATAATAATAATAATAATAATAATAATAATAATAATAATAATAATAATAATAATAATAATAATAATAATAATAATAATAATAATAATAATAATAATAATAATAATAATAATAATAATAATAATTGTAATCATAATAATAATTTGAAATGAAACAATTAAAATGACTATAAATAGATATATTATTGTCATTATTTCGTGACAATTATAACATTCTATTGAAAATTTAATGATACATTCACAAGTCTTTGGATATTTGTTTAAAAATCAGAGACTGTAAGAGTCAGAATAAAATTTTCGAAAAGAATTTCTTATAATAAAAAAAAGATTTTCCAATTTTTTTTCTCACACTGAAACACAAAATTTAATTTTTCCAGGCCTAAGTCACACATAATTTCAAGTTTATGAAATCATTGAAAAAAACTGAAACTTCATTTTTTGAAAGTTTATTTCGTGCTTTTTGGTACTTGGAACTTTATTTTTTGTTAAAAGTTTTTCATTGCACAAACTGCTGAACAAATGCGGTTTGGGAATAAGCAGCATATTGGCTGGCTATAGAGTTTAATTCAGTTTTCTTTAGTATTGTTACATTTAGGGTTCATTAAATGGAGGAATTCATGAAAACCAAAGGAAAATTCGCCAAACAATTTATAGATACATAAATGTGTCCTGGACGTTGTGTATGAGAAAGATTAGTCAACAAATAAAGAACCGCTTTTGTAATCCAAACACCAAGCCTTCGGAATTGAAAAGTGTCCGAGATATTCTTTCAAAATTCAATGAAGACAGAAGTAGTTGAAATGAGCTTTTTGACTTTATTAATAGTTTTTAAGAAGTTCAAACAACCTTTCGAAAACTGATCACTGATGAGGAAATGAGGGCCTTCGAGAACATAGCAGTAAAAAGTTATGCCAGCACCGAAAAGAAAGTATGCCTGATTTTTCCATTCCCTACAATGGTCATGCCGAGTTCTACAAAATGCATTTTTGCACGGGTATCTGTCAGACTCTCGGACGTTGATGCATTTAATAAATGTAGGAGTTTAGATTTTTGAACAAGTCTTTAATCATTTCTGTTATTTTACTGAATTTTATTATTGGGTTTATACAGTGGCGTACTTAGGGTAAATGGCGTCTTTGCCAAACACCGATCTTGCGCTCCTCTCCGACGATAGGTTACTTACGTTTTATTTTCTAAAAAACTACTTTAGAATTGCTTAGAAAAATCACACAAGTTAACTCTATTAACACTTATTACAAATTTATCATTCTTGCTTTAGCTGACGTAAATTGTTTAATTATATTATCAAAGCCAATATCTTCGGTGATTTCTCATTCTATTCTAAGTAAATCAAGATCACACAATCGACTTTGGCCAATCGAGGCTCTCAAATATGAAATATCAATTTAAATTTGCTAAATGATCTTTCGCAACTGGCAATAGAATCCGCGATTGTCAGAAATATTTGCAATATTCGCATATTCGGAGAAACGAATGCGTGCTTTTTCCTACGCAGTTTTTTAATACACACATTTATATCTATAAAAATATTTTTTTATTTTTATTTTCGTATTTATACGTTAGGCGATTTTTCGCGCCCTTTCAGTTGGTGCTCATGGCACGTGTCGTGCCTGCCATAACCTAGTCACGCCTCTGGATTTACATCACAGAAAATGGCACCATAGATTTAATTAAAATATTAAATACAAAAAATACTTTATTACAATTTTATTATTTTAATTTTAACAATTTACAAATTAAAAAAGTTTTAATATCAAATTATTTAATTTAACATATTTAAATAATTTGATATTAATTAAATATTATTTAAATTAAAATTAATAAAATTTGTGTAATTTATTTATTTATATTTGTCGTTTATATTTACTCAAAATTTAATAAGAGCGAGTTAAAATCAACTTTTTTTTATTTATAATTTCTTTTCCAATTAAATAAAAAATTTGAATTAAAAATAAATTAATTGAAGTAGGCAATCTCATAAATGTAGAAGTCTTGAGCCAGTCAAATCAAGTTAACTAGAAACTGACAATGTCAAGTAATGCCGTAATAATTGAATTGGGATTTCGTCTTGTTTTATTAAAATGAAAAAAATAAAGTATTTTTTATTCTGCTCATTTCTTTTTATTTCTTTTTCCTGTTTGCTTTCATTAATTGATTTAATGCAATTTCTATGTGCAAATCGATACATTTCAATTTGTTAATTATCAAAACAATTTTCAAGTTTTTTAAATATTTAAGAGAATTAAAACAAAGTTTAGATTTTGAAAAATAGTAAATTGTGAAAAATTTTAAAATTTCAAATATTGAATACATTTGTATTATTTTATTCGGAGTTTAAAAATGATTGATATAAAATTTAGTAATATAGCGGAAGAAAAGTTCTAATTAGCTAATCATAACACAATAGATATGTTGATTGAAAGCTGGTGGGGGGTTGATGAGAAATTTGAAGCATATTTATTTTGAAATTTTGAAAATTTTTATGTTTTGTAATTTTGTTTTCTACTATCACAAAAATATTTTTAGTGATACATTCGCCAAAAATGGAGAGATTAAAATTTATCACTGTAAATAAGTAAAGTCTTTTACCATCTAGCACAAGGGTCAGTAACCTTTTAGCTGTGGTGTGCCAAGCCACACTGTCAATTGATTCAGGGTGCCACCTTATTTCTTATACAAATAAGTAATAGTATATGTCTGTCACATTAAATAATACAGCTCTTTATGAAAATAATTTGATCTCAAAATTAATATATTTTATTGAAAAACAAACAACATGAAATTCCAACACAATTTAAAAAAATGCTTGTGAGATGCTTGTGATATTATTTGACGCTGTATAGAAAATTGATGTTTAATAAAGCAAAAAATACCATTTCAATACCAATACAAATATATATTTTTATCTAATAATATTAGAGATTAAATGTGAAACCGCTTTAAGCAGTATAAGAGTCGCTATTACACAGACAACTTTATAGTGGTGTATATAGTGCCACTGACTACTCCACTGCGTGCCAAATCTGTCACGTGTGCCATAGGTTGTCGACCTCTGATTTAGCAAATCTTCTTAGCTAAAACCTTTGATGGAAATTCAACCCAACACTCTCTAAGACAAAATAATGCTTTTTAAAGAATTCTTATATTTTATGTTCAATATTTGAAAAAATATCATTTATTGACTAAAGTTTTCTAAAATGAAATTTATTTTTGAATTCGTTAAAATAAATTCAATATAAATATCCAAATAAATTTGAATAAAAAAATTTATATGAAAAATTTAAATAAAATTTTAATTTTTACTTCTAGGAAGTAGAAAGTCTGAGAGGAAATATGCAGAAATTACAGATCTTTTGCAACATAACTATTCCATTGGTATATACTCAGGTAAGACATTTTTTTACAATAATATTCGGGAATAATATTTAAAAATTATAATTATATTAATAATATTATTAGTCAATTTCACCTAAAATATTTTTATAAATTATTTTTAATTTTATAAATAAATATCTTACACGATAATAATATATTTATATTTAGCATAACTTTTTACTTATTTTAAAATAAATAAATAAATTTTTCACACACTAAAAATAACATTAATTTTGTTTACTTTTATTTGAATTATTTATATTTAATTAATCTCGATTTGAATATATTCATGGAAAATATAAAAATTCTGATGTATTACAAAAATTACTGCAATTTTGGTTTAATTATAAATTATTAACTTAAATTAACTTGAAAAAGTTAAATAAATTCCCCTTTTCAAAAGCTTTACCATATTATTTTCAATTTGTAAATATTTTCATGATATACGGAAAATTTGTGATTCTCTGATCTAATAGTTTGGTATGAATACCTTTGATTACACTTTATTACACTCCTAATTGTTTACATCGAAAACATATTGGCTTATTCCTGCCATTAGCCCAGATTAACTATTTATTCCACCAGTTAAATAAGTTTTTAAATTGATTAAATATATTTTTTAAATAATTTCCAAACATTCCCAACAAAATTAAGATTTGAAAACAAAACTGACCTCTTAATAACATTTTATCAACTCTTCTTTGACAATGTTTCTTTGAGGGCCTTATAATTTGTCCGAGGAAGGAGCCCTATTAGTATAATAAATATTAGTACAATAGACAGGATCTCCATATAGTTACCCCAATTTTGTATTCCCCTGTTTATATCCATGGCCAACTAACTTTTTACTATTACTATTATTATTATTATTATTATTATTATTATTATTATTATTATTATTATTATTATTATTATTATTATTATTATTATTATTATTATTATTATTATTATCATCATTATTTGGTAGATAAGAAAATAAAAAATCCTTTATTTATATTCGTATATTACGAAAAATATGAATACATAGAATGAAAAATATAATAAAATAAAATATTATTCAATGTTATTTCCTATTTTTTTAATAAATTAATAGATAATGTGAAATTAATATTCTCGTCGTAATAAGAGTATGTAAGAAATAAGATAAATACAAAAATTTAAAAACATAATAATAAAGGAGCTATTAAATATTAATTGCCATTAATTAATTTTAATTTCTCCTATTATATCTGAATTGTACTCCATGCCTGAGTAAATGATTTTTTTGTTTTAATTTAATAAACAAATCAATTTTTCTAATTTGATGATTTGTCTTCGAAAAATAAAATAATTATAAACATTTTAATTATCTAGAAAATAAATTAATTTAAACAAAATTTTATATTTAATTAGATTTGCTCTAAATAAATTATATATTTTCTCAATTCTAAAAATTGCTACCTGTCAAAGTTTTGATCTGTTTGAAATAAATATTTTCAAGCAATTAGACTATAGCAATTATTTTGTCTTGAAAAAAAATAAAAAAATTTAAACTTTATTTTTTAAAATTCTAGTGACAATGTTAATTGTTTTGTCTGAATTTTGATTTCCAATCTTGTTGAAATAATATTAACTGTAAATAACTATGAATATGATATTTAATAAAAAATATTAAAAGTCCTCATAAATTAGTGACTTAATAAATTTATTATTCCTTGTTCTATTAAGAGGAAATTCTTTGTCTAGTATATGATAACTTTTCAATTTAAAACAAAAGTTATTTTCTTTGAAATATGCACTTTTGAAAATTTACCTTATTTTCTTTAACCACAAAGAATATAATTTGCAACTTTTGGACGGTTGGGACAAAATTTATGGTTAAATTTTTCCTTATTTAAAATCGCAATTTTTAGTTTAACTCTAAATTTTGTTTATCATTTTTGGCAAATTTTCTTTCAATGAAGATCATTATTATAAACTTTATAATAATAAACATTTTAACATTTTAATAATAAATTAAATAATAAAATATTAAATCAAAGTTAAATAATTTATAAAAATTATTGAACTTTATTTTATTTAAATCAATGACCAAAAAATAAAAAATCGGGATTTTTAATTGCAAAAAAATATTTATGTTTAAAATTACTCAGAGGGCATTTTAAAAATGTGCAGCGGGCATTTTTTGCCCGCGGGCAGTGGTTTGGCCACCCCTGTTATAAAGGATTCATCTCTTCATTAAATGACCAGGAAGACGGAGAGAATTGTCTTTATTTATGTTATAAAATGCTTTTATAATAGCTGTTAGGGGTCAAACATATCCATATAATTTCTGTTATTCTCTTTTGTTGAATTTTCAGAATATTAGGAAAAAAAACAGACATTTATTTTTGTGTTTTCTGAAAAAAATTATTTAATATTATTACCATAGAGCCTTACAGAATGATCATGTTTTATACTAAAAGTAAAATGAAAATATTAGCAAAATGTTAACCGATATAACTACTTGCATTAAAAATATAAATAAAATTTTACATAAAATAAACAGAAATTAACAGACAGCAATAAACAATTTGAAACAATTTAAAGATAAGATCTAAATATAATAAAAATATAAACTTCAAAACATGGCAGAATTCATCTGAGAATTCAATATGTAGGAAGAATAAGAAGAAAATGTTAAATTTTAATAGAAATTTCCTAAATTCGCTAATTTCAATGTTTATGGATTAAATTAGAACTGACCGATTGCATTATTCTCCGATTGTCCCGATATCCGATTGTGCCGATTGTGAGAAGTACCGATTGTAATTCCGATACCGATTGTGTATAAATTTTAATTTTTGTTAACTATTCGAATTTCGAAATACAAATTGTCTTAATTGGATTTTTTTACTTGGTTCTTCTAAATACGCTTAATGTTTGCATTGGGTCGCTAATCTATATTTATACAAAAAAGTTTGTTGTCTTTTGACTTCTGTTTTTTTGTAAGTCAGAGTAATTCCCCTTTATCTGTGAATTAATTATTTATCTTGAACAATCGGCTCTGGATGGGCAACCGATTTCCGATTGTACCGATTGCGACATTTTGCTCATATAATCGGCCAGATTGTGAATGTTACAGATTGTGAAACATTTTCTTCTTATTATTCCTACATATTGAATTCTCAGATGAATTCTGCCATGTTTTGAAGTTTATATTTTTATTATATTTAGATCTTATCTTTAAATTGTTTCAAATTGTTTTATTGCTCTCTGTTAATTTCTGTTAATTTTATGTAAAATTTTATTTATATTTTTATTTTGGTAATTTGATTTATGGAATGGAGCACGAAGAGTCTGTAAGATAAGTCAGTAATTATCTGCATTTACCTTGTTTTAAAATCACTGTTATATACTTTTATATTATATGAAAAATTTGGCTACAAAAACTTCTGATCAATATTAAATCTTATCTCAAAATACATTAATATCCTCATTTGACCATTATTACCTTATTCATCAAAGTTATCATTCAAACAAAAACAATGGTAATCTTCTTCCATGGAATTCTCATCATCTTTTGAATAGGAAGTTTCTATTTCAAAGCTCTGATTACCTTTGAAATTTAACAAAAAAGGGCTAAAAGGAAAGTTCAATTATATTTTAAATTGTTTTGTTTTGTTTTTTCAAGATGAAATAAAATTTTAAATGTTTCATTTATTTGGTCTTTACACATATTTTTAAAATTATTTTTACTATTCAAAATAAAAATAATAATTATCCGTATGCTAAAATAATTAATTTTAAAATAATTAATTTTGTTCAAGGGGAGGCATTAATGAATTGTTATTAATTTAATAAATTCATATTTCTAATAATCTTGCCAGCAAATTAATTTCATATAATTTATTTCAAAAAGAGTATAAAATAAATTTTTTGTAATAAAATTATATTGTTTGTGAAATGAAAAAGTAAAAATATAATAATATACATGAGAAATAAATGAGAACTAAAATGGCGTAAAATTAATTAGGCAAAACTATAATAGTCTGTTAAATTCTACGAATAACTTTAATTGCTTAATTTGTTTTGTTTAGGTAAAAATAATGATTGTAATGATAATAATGATGATAGTAATGATAAAAATAATAATAATAATAATAATAATAATAATAATTATAATAATTATAATAATAATAATAATAATAATAATTATAATAATAATAATAATAATAATAATAATAATAATAATAATAATAATAATAATAATAATAATAATAATAATAATAATAATAATAATAATAATAATAATTATAATAATAATAATAATAATAATAATAATAATAACAATATAAAACTGTGATTCCTTGGTAGCAGCATAAATTAATATAAGAGATAAATAAATATCAAAATAAGCCCTTGTTGAGAAGTAATAATTACATTTTAGAAAAACTTTCGATTATTAAATAATTCTCTTCAGATTCTTACGGAATTCTTATCATTAATGAGAAAATACCAAAATACGTTCTGATTTTCATTAAAATTCAATTTTTGTTTTTTGATTGATTTAAATGTAAATTTCTTTAAATTTTTAAATTTTTAAAATTTTAGAATTTCTTTCTTCCTTGTACCATTTCATTATATTAATTAAACATTTCTAAATATGAAATATTAAATTTTACATTTTCTATTTTTATATATATCGAATTTAACATTGATTTAATTTTTGAAAAATTTTTTTTCATAATTTCTTTTGTTTTATAACTGTTTATCCTTCTTTAAATCTCTTTCTTTCTACAGAATTTAATATGAAAATATAAAAATAAAGAAATTTAAATTTAAAATTTAGAGCAAATCAGTAAATTGTTTCCGAGTTTTATAAGTCTATGAAAGATGCATAAAATAGCTTTCCTCTTAAAAACGAGAAAAAATGCTTAAACACACTTCACCAACAACTTCAAGACCAAAATACTATTCTAATATGATTTTCATTTCCTTTTTGCTTTTGTTATAAAATTGTTTTAATCTTTAAGTAAAAGTATCAGAGTTAACAACAAATCAGACTGTCGATTGTAATGATTTCTTCTTTAGTGTTTATTGATGGATGCTTAATTAAGATAAGAATTGCCTTTTTAAATCTGAGATTTTTATGGAGATTGGCTCCGGCCAAAATTTTGATTGAAATACTTTTTCTTTCCTTCATTGGTTGGCATTATTGGAGATTCCTTTATACCGAAGATTTTTGGGCATCGTCCAAGTGTTCTTTAATTTTTTGGTGTAGGTTCTTGAGTGTGCTTCTAATATATATTTCTTTGCATGGATTGCACGTGATGCAGTAGACAACGTTTTTTCTGAAACATATTTTCTTTGGTGTCTGGCTATTTTCCATTGTGGAAATGTTGTCTCTTTTCGTGTAGTTTGCAAGTGCTTGCCTCAGTGTCCAAAACTTGTGTGATATACGAATTGGAAAGCCCGTGCGATTGATCTATTTTCGGAACAACTAAACTTCGATAAGGTCCTACGCAGAAACGGATACCGCAATGAGGACATTGATAGAATGAATTCAAAAGCAAAAACACTTATAGATAAAACCCAAAAAAAGAAGAAATACTTTTATCTAAACATTCCATTCATCAGTGACACACTGGACTTAAAATTTGATTAAATATATTTTACTGATCCCAATAAAATTTGAATTATTTTGATTATAATTATCTCTCTTGAATTAATAATTATTTATTATATTATTACAATAATTGATGTTTTAGGTCATAATTATTGCGGTCTACAGTTATTTCTTTTGTGAAATTATCGCCTCCCAGTCTCTTGATCCTCAGCAAAAGTTAGCTGGACATGAAAATGACTTGATTTTCCCGTTTTTCTCGGTCATTCAATTCATATTTTTTACAGGCTGGCTCAAAGTAATTTTTTTGTTTAATTTTATAAAAAAACCATTTGCCAATGTATTATTTATTAAAATCAGGGATTCGGAACGGTATTAAAAACGCTCCGTCCCAGACACCGCTCCATTAGTAAGCGCTCCTGCTCCGCTCCTTTAAACAAAAAAAATGCTCCAATCCGCTTCATTAAAAAAAATCGCTCTGGATTTAATAAAAAAAATTTAAATTTCTGTTTTTTGTTTTGTATTTATATAAAAAAACAAAACTTTTATATTAAAATTAAAAAACATAAATATAGTTCTACTATAATAATAATAATATTATAAAGTCTTAAAGATTTTTTTTAATTCAATCTAGAAAATTATTATTTAGCTTGATCAGCAAGATATCTTGAAGTCTTTCTTCAATCAGGCGACAACGAAGGTGCGAAAACACAGAAAAAATCCTCTCTACACTTTTTGTTTAATTGGTTTTAGAATCTAAAACCAATTAAACAAAATATAATTCAAAATATTCAAAATTTTAAATTATAATCAGCTGTTATTTGACACATCAACACAAACTTAGATCCCAACATGCAAACTTTTCATTTTCCTGGAAAGCAAAATTTGATACTTAAGTAACAAAACTTACACTAATTTTCTGAAACTGACCGCACCGCACCGCACCGCACCGCTCCTTCTAAATTTTTTAGTCACTGCTCCGCTCTTTACTCCAAGCAAATTTTCCGCTCCGAATCCCTGATTAAAACAAAACGAAATAATGTTTTTTTACATTTTTCGTTTCTTTATTAAATGAAAAATATGCTTCAACTCCTCTCACATAAAATTAAATACTGATAAAATAGTTTATCGTATTTACATGCATATACCCCCGGGCTAAACATGAATTTTTCATACCCTATACGGGAGGGGTGCACGTTATATATGGGGGTGGTTTATCTTAAAATTTATTTGTACACAAAATTTAACTACTTAATAAATAACATTGCTAAAATTGCACAATTTTTTGTTATATGACTAGTTTTATCATAATTGTTTTTTGAAAAATTTTTTTAAAAATAAAAATTAATATTGTTTATTAAAATTTTATTCTCTGATAAATAAAATAATATCATTAAATTTTAATTTGATTTTTTCCTCAACAGTACTCTAAGATCACAGTTTTATATATTCACATGATTTTCATTGGATATAAATTTTTTAATGATTTAAAAAAAATAATCAGAAATTATTAAAAGCTATGAGAAATAAATGTTGATGCAGTAATATTTGCAGTAAAGCAAAAAAAAAATAAATAAAAAAATCATAAAAAAAATATCATTCTTCTGTTGAAAAAACTGTAAAAATCAGAGTAAGTATGACAAAAACAATGGATAAAGATATAACGGTAAAATTTTCTAATCTTTATTAAACAAATAGTTAAAGTTAGAAATGCAAGTTCTAAATATTTGTATTTATCTTAAATTTCAATTTAAGGCTATCAAAGAGTAGAATGCTCCAGGAGAAAGGAATAAAGTCTTAATATTACCAATTTCATTTTACCAAAACAAAAAATATATATTTATTCTTTTTCTTATGTCAAGTTTTTAAATAGTGTTTATACCAAACCATATTTTGAACTCATTTTTGTTTTAATTAATTTAATTAATTAAATTCATATTAAACAAGTTTGACATTATACAGTACAATGTTTATTAGCACGTTCAGTGCCAGCCATTATAGTCACTTTTTCACTCGATATCGTCATTAAAAAAAATTGCAATTTATTATTCAATATAGTCATTTTATTATTCAATATAGTCAAAAACCAAATATTATTCGCAATACAAAGTTTTAACTATCAATTTCAAGCATTAAAAGCGATTTAGAAATATATCTCATCATATTCTTCCAATATCCCTGAAAATTTTGCATCACAGCATTTTTCCATTTGGAAAACAAATTTTCTACTAGGTTTAGAAATGGCAAATAGGGTGGTAGAAAAATTAATTTGAAATTCGTATTATCAATCAAACGCAAAACTTCTTTTCAATGATGAAAACTTACATTATCCATTATAAAAATTTCAGATTTGATATTTTTTGAATGAAGTAACTCAATAAACCTGGATAAAACTGGCAAATTTCACCATGTTGTATGGTGTTTTTGTAACAATCTTGAAAAACTCCCCAGAAACAGACAAACATTTTTATTCCTTATCGACGGAACTTGCATTATTGTTTCTTCTCCAATTAAAGCTCTTCCACACATCATCCTCTTTGAAAGTGAAAATCCGACTTCATCAATGAAAGAAAAGGACTCATCAGCAAATTCATTTTGCAAGTTAATAAAATCCAAAGCGTATATTTATATATATATATATATATCTTGCATCGTTACAAGCTTCAGAATTCAACTAAAACTTAACCCTATACATGCACGGTGTACAGAAGAAATACTTAATTCTACACCGCTGCGGTCAAAAATAATATTTTTTAATTCATTCAACGTTCTCGAGCAATCCTCAGCGAGTAATAGTTTATTACTGAGACAAAAGGGGCCAATGAGGTCCGAATTAAAACTACAGGACATGAGAAAAAACGATTTACTGTCAATCTTTGTGTTCTCAAAGATGGTACTAAACTTCCGCCTTTTGTTATTTTTGGCACAAAGAAACATCCAAAGACTTTCATTCCTGAATCAAAACTTGTTATTGCAGCCAATGAAACTGGTTGGATGAATCATGACACTCTTGAGATATGGCTCAAGAAAGTAGGGAAGAGTCGAATTACATTGCCTACAAAGACACCATGGAACCAGGATCCAAAAGTACCATCATTGCTGTTATTTGATATGCATCACTCATATCTGTCAGTACTACACTTAATAAAATTAAGAAGGAATACAAAGTAGCTTTCATACCTGCCGGATTGACATCAAAGGTGCAGCCATTAGATCTTACTGTTAACCGTTCGTTCAAGTCAAAATTGCGTAAGAAGTGGGAGGGTTGGATCATTAAAGATTATGAAAACATCAAACATACTAAGTCCGGAAATATGAAAGCAGCTGACTGGAATACTATTTTCGAATGGATTGTTTCCTCTTGGGAAGATGTTAACCTTTCCACCATTTTGAATGGTTTTCGTGTTGCATTCGGTGAAGACGACGATGTTCTTGAAATTGAAGAAAATGAAATGAATGTGAACGAGTCTGATCCAAACATTGTAGAATTACTAGAAAATTTCACTTTTATTGACAATGAAAAGTGTGATGGTTTTGAGGAGTGTGATGTTGAAAATTTAAATAAATAACCTTATCTTCAATTTGAATTGTTTTTTAGTTGTATAAGCTGCACATCATATTAGCTGCAATTCAAAAATGTTGCCTTTTTGTACGTATTATCTGCAGCTTATACTCGGGATTTTACAGTAATATTCTTAATGTCTTCGGTGAGTTTAACAATTCTTGCACCACCGGTATCGTGATATTTCGTTATCACGTTGTTGATCGACGTTCTTTATATATTTTCAAGGAGACTTTAAATTTCTTTGACGCTTTTACCACTTTCATACCACTGGATTATAAGTTGCCGTTTTTCTTTGGATATTTTGTTTCTAGTCATTGGGGTAAAAATTATGAATAATAATAACTAAATGACTACATTGAATAATAAATTGCCATTTATTGTTTTAATGACTATATTGAGTGAAAAAATGACTATAATGACAGAAAAACCCTAATATATATATATATATATTTGGTATGCACTCACGTGCCCAAATAAGTTTAAGTCATTTATTCGGTGATTACATACTAAATTTTGCAGTGCAGTACAGTGCAAACTGATATCACTGATGATGCTCATTGCATTGAATGTGTTAATATTCTTTTATTAAAATTTAAAAAATAAATTGATTAAATTTTATTTTGAAATTAGGTGGCTTTGTCGGTAATGAATCCGTTTGGGGATAATGATGAGGATTTTCAGATTTCTGATATGCTAAATTACAATCTTGATCTCACTCACCGATGCTGTTCAGAAAATATGAATATCTACCCAGAAATGTTGGACACTCCAGTTTTTAATTACAACACTCATGTTTATACGGGCAAAGATAATTTTGAAAACTTTTTGGAAAGTGTCGAAGACGATATCGACGAAATCCACACTCCAAAAATTGAGGACGAGTAAGTTCTACAAATATTGCATTGCAGTTTTGACATTTTGTTTTGTCAATGTTAAAATATGAATTTAATGTAACTTTATGAATTTAATTGGTATTAAAATATGAAATTTAATTTCTTTTATTAGTTTTAAGTTTTTGTGTTTAAACAGATGTTTTTTAAAAACTATTTTTTTGCTTCATAATTGTTTTAAATAGATTTAATTTATATAAATTGCTTAAATTTATTGCTTAAATATTTATATATGATTTGATTTTTTATTATTTCATTAAAGAATTTTAACTTTTTAACAAATCTTTATTTAGCAAATAAATTTCCAAAACGATATATTTTCTGAAAATTCACTTAAAAAATTGAGAAAAATACATGAAGCAATTTTAGTACCCCAGCTTTAGTCCTTGTCCTTGATCCGATTGCAAAATCACATCACAGTGCATATCAAACAGGGTTGAAGGGTTTTCAACTCTCAAGATTTTAGTAACAAACATATTTGCATTTTTTTAAACGAAAGTCATGGTTAAAGATGTTAAAAATCTCTTCGACAGAGGTTGCCGACCCCTGATCTAGAGGATCAAAAACGCTTGTACTAAAAATGGGTCCTATTTTCAATCCTATTGTAATTTATTATGGAACACGTGGTAAAAATAAAAGAAAAATATTTGATATTTATTTTTTCAAAAAATTCTACTTTATTAACAAAATTACAGTCGAATCTTTATTTAAAAAATTTTTTTAAACTGAAACTTAGAAAACATTTATTTCGACAAAATTCAAAATAAATTAGTGTAAATTGAAATTATTCAAAAGTAAGTCAATGAAGAATATTTTAGTTAAAATTATTCAAAATTTAAAATTATTATTTAACAAAATTCATTATTTACCATAATTTTAAATATTATGGAAATTCTGTTGAAATTTAAAGAAATGTATTTGTACATTGTATAGTAATAATAATTGTTTTGTAAATTTATAAAGATTTTTCACATAAATTATATTTTGTCGTCAAATTATTCTTTTCTTTTCTTTTCTATTCTTCTTCTCATTTATTAACATTATTATGATTGTTATTATTATTATCATTATTATTATTATTATTATTATTATTATTATTATTATTATTATTATTATTATTATTATTATTATTATTATTATTATTATTATTATTATTATTATTATTATTATTATTATTATTATTATTATTATTATTATTATTATTATTATTATTATTATTATTATTATTATTATTATTATTATTATTATTATTATTTTATTATTATTATTATTATTATTTTGAATTTTTAAAAATTACTCATTTTTCAAGCGTAACCGCTCTGGAGCTCAGTTATGGAACTTGCCACCAAAACCGAAGTTGTTTGTGGTGGAATTGTGGAAGCTCAATCAAAAAAGAAGACTTCTATCAAACAGGTAAATATATAAAGTTTATATATATATATATATATATTAATGACTTTCTATTTAATAAATTAATTTTAAAAAGAATTCTTTTTTGTTAATTGTTTTATTATCTGAAAATCAAATAAAAAAATTACAATTTTATGATTATTTATTTTTAATAATAATTGTCCTGAAAATTGAATAATAACCGATTATTTTAAACAAAAATTTATATTTGTTTTTTTTTTAGTATTTTTAATCAAATTTTATTAGTTTGGCAATTGTCCACTAAATTCAATGATGATACTAGTTCATATCGCGAGTTCTGTAAATGAATTCCCGAGAATCCATGGCAACGGAATTATTATTTCACAACGAAAAATATAATCTAATATACATAATTGTAACAATTGAATTTCAGATATCTTTTTGCAAATTTGGCAAAGTTCATAACTATTCGGATTTCGTCGGATTGCAATTAAGTGGCTGAATTTATCAAGATGTGGAAAAATGAATTTATTTTGTTTATATCGGTAGTTGGACTTTTCAATCAGTATATCAGTTTTGCTTTCAAAATTATTTTGCCTTTAATAAATAAATGTTTAAATTAACTCATTTGCATTATCACCGTAAATGTGTGATCTGACACGCTTGATTGAACGTCTATTAATGCAGCTTGAGTCGAGAAGACTTTTACTGTCTGTTCTAATTGGAAATAATGTTGCAGGGTTATTAAAATTAATTATTTTACTCACAATCTTGATGATAAGCTACCAAGTTTGTTTGAGGATTTTTTTCCGTCAGAGACGGAATTGAGTTAACCATTATTGTACAGAGACCACAGTGGTCTCTCTGCTTAAGTAGCTTTATGTATAAGTTTAAATCACTGTTTTTATTACTTGAGTATTCCTCTTCTTTCATCACACTGGACTTTGTATTCTACTATGGATTTGAAATTATACGAGTTTAAGGAATAGTTTAATTCAACACTGCTATACATTTCCTCAACAAATTCTTTTTTTCACCTTTATTATATAATAATCCAACTCACTTTTTTACATCATTTATTTTCATCTTTATTAATCTTTAAATCTTGGAGGTTTGGCTAGCTCTGACTAAATCGGTTTTCAAAGTAATGAAACTTTAAGTTTCCTCTTTTTTTGAACAAATCACATTTGGACGTGATTTCTTTATAATAATAATATCCTTTTTTATTTTTACATGCTCAGATATATATCCGTTCATTTTCGTTATTGGGCATTCTCTACAAATATGGGTTTCTGTTCCATAAGTAAAAGTGGAATACCTTTATTACGCTTATCGAGCTCAGTGATTTTATTTATAAATTTTTATTAATTAATTGTCATAGACTTTCGTTCGATCCTCCCTTTAATGACTTTTTCAATTTTATTTAATTTTACACTTTAATTTTATTTTGCTTTCATTTTGTTCAATAAATTGTGAAAGGAAATATTTTAAATTTTAAATTTCTATAAATTTCTATATAAAAATTTATTAAAAATATTTGGTCAAATATGGAAGATATTATTATTTTTAATAAAAAAATAATATATTAATTTTGTTGAATTTTTTTCCAGAAAAAACAATTCGTAAATTTGATTTCTCAGATGAGTTATTTTACTTATTGTATTTCATTATTGCAATATATAAATGAGATACATAAAAACTCTTTCAAGATTATACTATTTATTATATATTTTTGTTTATTTTTATAAAAAAATATCACAAAGATTCCTTATAATCACGACAAAAATTTCCAAAAGACCTTTATCAACTCCTAAATTTAATATTTTCATAAAATTAAAATTATAATAATATATTTTGTTTAAATAAATTAAGTGGTACACATACCAGCCGTCTATTAGATTAGTATAAATGTGTACAATTAGTCTTATATTTTCTCAAATAAATAGTAGTTAGAAAATCTAACTATAAAATATTTTGGTAGATGCTAGAAATAGTGTGGTTTTAATAAAATTGTAGTATGTTTAAATAAATTATTGTGTTTTATAAAAAATAGTAAGTTTTAAGCAATTGTTTTACTTTAACCCATAAATGTCTAAAATTACACAGACACACATTATAGATTCCTATCAAGAAATCTTAAATATCATATTTAATGATGTTTTTTTGGTCACATTTTTGAATCGAAACAATATCAACAGTAAAAAATATGGCAATGCTGAAAATTATTAAAAACGAACAACTATTCCAAAAATTTCCTACGTTTCCACAATTAGGATTACAAAAAAACACTATTACAAAAACTTACTATTTTTTATAATACACAAAAATTTATTTAAACATACTATTTTATTTAAAACAATATTTTTCATGTTTAGTAATATATATATATATATATTAAATATAAACGATTAAAATATTTGTAGAATGTATATATAATTATACAAACTGTATTTTTAAACAATTTTTTGAATAACATCCCGAAAGGGTTAAAGTAAAATATATACTTCAAATGAAGGACATGCCTAATTATTCTCGACTACATATAAATAATTGATTAATATAAAGATTTATATTTATTTTTATTTTTATCATGTAATTTTATAAAATTATTTTTGACGAAATTTCAAGTTTAAAGAAAATTTGATAAACATAATATTTGTTTTTCTTTTTCTTAGCAAGAAATGTCACTAATTAATTATTTAAAAAATCAATACATCTAATAATTTCTAATCAATACTTTTTAATTTTAATTTCGAAATATTTGTTTTAATCCTAGATATTATTTTTAGAGATTTTAATTGAACAAGTCAAATCCTATAGTAAAAGAAGTTTAAATGTAAGTTTTATAATATTATAATATTTATTTTATAACTTTATTTTGAATTTGGTGTAAAATGAAAATGTCAAATATATTTAGTAAAAAAATCTTAGTAAATGCAATAAATTAGAATAAAAATCCAACGAATAATTATTAAAATAAATAAACAGCAATTAAAATAAATTTGTGTGGTTTCCCTAAGAAATTTAAATAAAGAAAATTAATTACAATTCTAATTTGTGTAAATTAACCATGTATGAATTGCAAATATATAATTAAACAAAAATTGCTTAAAAAATGAAATTCTCGTTTAATAATCGATTTTTGTTTTAATTATTAGACAGTTAAATTAGAAAATTTTAAATTAAATTATCTAAAAATTAAGTACAGAAAATATTTGAAAATATTTGAAGGTAAAAAAACTGAAAATATTGATAGGAACTCAGATCCAAGATTTGTTCTTCTAAATAAAGTTCATTAGAGCTGACGAAATGGAAGGCGTTCACGAATGTGTATATATTTTTTGGAAATTACTGTGTCGAAAACAATAAAAGGTTGGTCAAGATATATTGGCCATATAAAAAATATGAGACATTCGGTTTTTGAAGATGCCTTTATTTTCCTAAATTAATTTTTAATAAATTATGCTAAGGAAAACTTTAATATATATGTTTGAACTGTTATTATAATTGGATTTTTGATATTATTTTTAAAATTTATATTTTAAACTATATTAAATAATATTAAAAATTACGTTGTCGATTGAGAAAAAAAATTATAAGAACACATGTAATAATTGTAATATAGGGTTTTAAGTCGTATAATGACAAACATAACATATTTTTTGAATATTTTAATATAATCTTTGACAATGTTAAATACATTAATGAGGATATTAATAAAATAAATGCCAATTTAAATAATATTAATGACAATTATAATATATTAATGACAAAAAAATTAAGTGACATTTAATTAAGAATAATTTCTCCCTCAATACATCTTGGTATATATGACCACATATTTTGCACATAATTACTACAGTCTTGTGAAGATATTAGGGTACTTCCAATTTCAATTGCTCGCATAAGATCATCTTCATTTCTGGGGTTGGCTCTTTTGGTGATTTCCTTCCACTTGCTGAACATGTTCACAATAGGATTGAGAAAAGGGGAGTACGGCGGAAGAAATTTTACAGTTGTATTTTCATTATTTATAGCGCTAAGCACTTCAGGACTTTTATGGAACTTAACATTATTCATAATGAATACGCATCTGTGAATCTCTTTATCAATTAAAACTTCCTTTAACTCTGTTATATATTCGATAAACTTCTCTTTATTGAGGGCCCGATTAAAAGATTTATAAAACAATAGCCCATTTTTGTTCATTACACATGCTATAGATATATTTCTTGATCGTATGGTCGGTACATTTAATGTTTCAGGAGTGCCTATTTGTGATCTTCCTCTTGTTGTTCTCATAGAAACGTTGAATTCCACCTCATCAATAAATATTAATTCTTGTTCTGAATATATACTTAGTATAGAAGAGAAGTTAAGTGCATATTCTTTTCTTGTTTCAATTACTTCTGTTGAATTTTTTCTCTCTGGAATTAAATGAAGTCTTTTCATTGAATAATGAAAACGAGATAATAAATTATATACATAAGTAGTGGATATTCTAATTTGAAACTCTGTAAATACCTTTTCCACCAAAACTTTCAACGATAATTGGCAATTATCATCAACCCACTCTTTTACTTGATTTTTTTGATCCTCTGTCAATTTCTGTGGATGATCGCCGCCTCTCTTACCAGCTTCCACTACTCCCGTGTTATGGTACTTCTTCAAAATACCATAAATTGTAGTTCTTTTAATTGATAAAATTCGAGAAATATCAACTATAGAAGTCCCGTCATTATATGCTGTAATAACACGATCTCTATCAGCATTTGAAGTTGTACTATTTCTTCGTTGTACTCGAAAAGTGTTACGGATAGCTGGTTCGGCGGTGTTATCACTTTCGACTACTATTTCTGTAATATTTGCTATGGAAGCAGGAAATTGATTTATTTGTCGAGTCATACATAAAATGTCTAAAAATATATGTATAATGTCATTAATAAAGTTTTTATTGTCATTAATTTAGTATATATTGTCAATAATAGATTTAATATTGTTTATTATCTAATTAATATTGTCAAAAAATATATTATGTTTGTCAAAATACAACTTAAAACCTTGTAATATGTAAATATTTTAATTAATAAATAAATTATCTACCCAAGTCATTACCACCCAATGTACGATAAATGAAACTGGAGTATTTTGTGTACAAAAACAAAAAGTAATTATGTTCATGTTCGATTGATCTGTATCATTTAGCTCTTAAACTAATAATTCACCATTTACAATTTAAATCTCCTATAAGCAGAAATATATGTATACAGTTTGATGCATGTACAGTATGTATTGTACACATACGCTATGGCATCATGTAATCAAAAATAATTGAAATTAGAAATGGTGTATTCATTTTCTATACTATACAACAGCAGTAAAAATATCGCTCCGATTGGATATTCGGATTTGGATTTCATTAAATAAAATATTACAATTAAATAAAAATATTACAAATAAATATAATTTTTCCGAAATATTTAAATGAGTGCCATATTTACATAAATTTTCATTCGTCTAAAATGATTCTTAATCAACAAATTAAATTGTTGATTTTGGCCTAAAATTAGGTGACCCTTTGTACAGCCTTGTGTATATTACGAGAAAATTAACAAGGTAAATTTGGGGCTTTTAATGAAAATTATTTTATTATCAATTAGTTATTAACATAAAAATATAGATATATAGTTTTTGAATAATATATAAGGAAGACATGCAATATTAGTCGATACGTCCTTTATACGTAGTTTTAATACTTGTGTTTTTTGTTATATGCACTAGTAAGTGTACAAAATTTACAAATAAAATGAAAATTGAAGTGCTTTATCCATTAGCAATTTTATTTATCAGTCGGAAATAAGTCTTCCATTCCCTGGAGAAAGATTAACCACTTTAATATATACACTTTAAAATTACCGGAAACCCTGTCAAAACAATGCTAATCATTATATATCTTTACATTAACGTCAAAATATAAACAAAATATAAAATGAATAATTTTAGTTATTAATTTTCCGTATGTGAAAGTTAACAATTTCAGTTCAGTAAAACAAAATAATCTCTACAAAAAACTCCATCATAAAAAATATATAAATAAAACAAATAAAACTCAATTTTTCAAATTGATTTCACTTGTTTTCTTGAAAAGTAGAATTTTTCTCATTTAAATAATGAAATTTTGATAAAAAAAATTCATTAAATTCAATTATTCAATACTTAATCAATAAATTATTATTCACAAATCCTGAATATTTGAGATAATTAAAATTGATTGAATTACTGATTATTTCTAGATTTGACAATTTTTCAATTTCTGACACTTTGCATTCATGTTTTTTTACAAAACGATAAAAATAATAATAATTATGATAATAATAATAATAATAATTATAATAATAATAATAATAATTATTATTATAATAATTATGATAATAATAATAATAATTATAATAATAATAATAATTTATAATAATAACAATAATAATAATAACAATTATAATAATAATAATAATTTATAATTCATAATAATAATAATTATTATTATAATAAAAATAATTAATAAATATAATAAATTTTCTTTCAGGAACGTGCTGCTCAGGAAACTAGATATTCATTGAGAGACTATTTGGAAAGCAGAAACTAATTTAAATAAATTTTAAAATTTGACTTCTGATACATGTTTAAACTTTTTGTGAGTTTTTTTGAAATAAAAATAATGAACTATTTGTTTTGTTGATAATAAAACTCTCATTGATAATCATATGTATAATTGAAAATTTTTTTTTGATTTTCAACTCTGATAGCTTTTCATTTTTCAATGACATTAAGAATTGTTTTTTTTATTCATAGTTAAATATATCTAATTGTAAAACGAATCATGTGCATTTAAACAAAAGACGATCGTTTAAGAGATCAGAACATATGGCTTATTGAAATAAATTAGTATGCTGGATTTATCCATAAATTTGTTTAATTGCATGCTGGAATCATTTTTATCTTCTGCATTTTACTTTTGTAAAATTTATTCACAATTTATTTGAAATGAAGCATTTTAATATAAAAGCATTATTTTAATCCGTTTGTTGTACTAGATTATAATTTTTCATTAAAAGCAATTATAAAAGAGATTGGTAATTTTTGAAAAAAAAATTTTAAACTTCAAATAATTTTATTTGTGAGTAAATTAAGTCCAAAACATAAAAGATATTCTTAAATTATGAATTTTAAATATGCTGCGGATATTTAGTGAGTGGAAGTAAAATCAATTAAAATTTAATTAAATTAACTAAAAAACAAAAATTAATTAAAACTTCGAAAACTCAATAATTTCTAGAGTGAAAAAGTTTGGACAAGTTTGTAGACTAAAAGTTGAAATCGAAATAGTAATTAATTATTTATTAATTATTTATTAATAATAATAATAATAATAATAATAATAATAATAATAATAATAATAATAATAATAATAATAATAATAATAATAATAATAATAATAATAGTTGACAAGATAAGCTTTTGATGTGAATATTTTATTAACTTTAGTGATAAAATTATCGAATAAAAAATATTTTTTTAATCTCTAAACTTTTATAATAATAATTATTCACAATAATATTTATTTTAATTTTTATTAAACATGTTAAAGTTCTAAAATATTTATTTTGTCGTCATTTGACGATTAAATAACTAGTTTTATCATTACTAAACCAAAAGAAAAGAGAATTCGTTTTAAATTATTATAATTCATTAATATGTATATTTCTGTCAAAAGTTATTAATAGAAATATTTGTTGTGAAAAATCAATTAAATAAACAAAAACATCATTTAAAATCAATCTGCAATTCATTATTTGCACCTGTCAATGTCGTTTAGATAAATAAAATGATGCCAAAGCTTTCTGTGGCAAATTCGAGCAGAATCGTTTTTAGACTGAGCCGGGAGTTTTTTCCTTTTCAAGGCAAATGCTTCATTAAAACAACATTTGGGAAAATATCCTACAGATAACCGATCAATTTGCTCATATCAAAGTTGAGTTTTGTCACTTTAATCACCAAGCAAAACGTTTGACTTAATTGATAATATATATAACTGACCAAAACGCCAGAATTATGTCAATGTTGACTCGCAATATTCTCGCTCATTTCAATTAATATCTACAGTAAACAAAAAATAAAAGGATTTTATTAATTTAATGTCGAAATATAAATCGAAAATTCTAAATAATAATTATCATAATAATTATAATTATAATTATTATTATTATAAGTGAATATGCTTGTTTGATTTTGATTTGTGTGGCTATTAAGTGTGAGCTCTAATAAATATTTTTCGTGCTCTAATATTGCATGTGCTTTTATATAAATAAAAGTGAGCTATAAAATATATTAATTGAGTTATAAAATTAAAAATTATGTGCTCTTTAATAAAATAAAATGTGCTACACAATAAATAAAAATGAGAGACAAATTATCTTATTGAAATTTTATTTAGCACAATGTTAAAGGTTTATTTGAATAGGGTAATATTAGATCTCCTCTAAAATATATTTATTTTGTAAATTAAACATATTTAAAGAAATGAATTGTGTTTTTTTTGCTGTGGTGGTCTATCTCGACCTCTTTTGCGTTTTTCTCTGATTGAAAGAAAAATTTATAATAATTATTTAGAATGTATTATATGTGAAGATTTGTTGATAAATTTATTCGATTGAAATATAATATGTAAAGGATGTGAGTAGAAATGTTTTGAATGTTTTTAAATATTTTGAAAGGTAAATTTGGAATGTTTAAATTGATTTTGTTGCTGTTTTCAAGTTTTATCATTTTTACGTTTAATTAACTGAAGTTTAAATTTTAAATATTAATTGATAATTTGTTTTAATATATAAATAAAAAACCATATTTGCTTGTTTCTTACCTGACGATGACAGTGAATCTGTCAAAATAAATAGTAAAACATTTTGTGGTTTCTTGTAATTATATTAATGTTGTATTTATTTAATTGTTCAATAATAATAATAATATAAAACATAATAATAATAAAAATACTAATAATAATAATAATAATAATAATAATAATAATAATAATAATAATTATAATAATAATAATAATAATAATATTAATAATAATAATAATAATAATAATAATTATAATAATAATAATAATAATAATAATAATAATAATAATAATAATAATAATAATAATAATATAAATTGAAAATAAAGCTCACTTAAAGTTTGTTTAAACAAACGAAAAAGAAAATATTAATAATTATTTTACCTATGAAATCAAAATCAAAATAAATTGATTTTCTATTATAACGAAACAAAAAATAAATTTAAACATAATTTTTATTTTTTTGTTTTAAATTAAAGTTAATTCCAATTATTGAAACAAAAAAATGTTTCCCATAAAGAATTAGAACAAAAAATAGCAGAAACTTCAAATAATAATTTCCTCGTACAAATCAACTGAGAAAT
Source organism: Schmidtea mediterranea (assembly GCA_022537955.1). NCBI lineage: Eukaryota > Metazoa > Platyhelminthes > Tricladida > Dugesiidae > Schmidtea > Schmidtea mediterranea. The sequence goes on along the minus strand of CM039679.1, from coordinate 63,617,594 downwards.
TATCCAATAAAAGCTACATTTAACGATTGAATGCGACCTAAAAAGAAAGAGAATAAAAAGAAATAATTAATCCTGTCTGATTGTTCCAGAGAAGAGTGTTGGTAAAGGGGAAAATATCATCAATTTGAATGGAACCCGAGAAACCTGGACAAGCAGCAATTGTATTATAAATCCAAATCCGTTGACCAATGAAATCTGATGCAGAAAATCAAGTGCGATATCGATTATTTTTTCTTTTCTCTTGTTTTAATGAAGTGATTTTCGATTTAAAATTTTTAGATTTATCACTAAAAGTCATTTGATATAACATCAATTACCGAATGTTTGCTTTAATTTTTTCTTTCTTTTTGTATGGAATACCTTACTTATTTTCTAATATTTAATTTAATTTAATAGTTTTAATTACAATTTTTGATTTTTTTAAAAAATTTAATTAAACTTCATCTAGATCTAATGATAGTACATAATGTTAATGGTGTATCAAAAGATTTTAAATATAACTAAACCTTTTAAAATTAATTAAAAAAGCAAGAAATTCTACAAACAGCTTTGCAAGTATTTTTTGGTTGAGTTCATTATTTGCCTAATTTTCCATGCAATTTCTTTTACTTGTTCTCAGTAGTAAATAAAAAGATTTTGTCAAAGTATCAGGTAATTAATTTACAATAATTTTTTCCGATGGTCATTAATGGTTTTTGACACAGAAAAAAGTGATACTACTGATAAATTGTCAACAAGCGTTAAGATTGTAATTAGATGATCATTTTGCTTGTGCTTCGTAAAAATTTAATATTATGCAAATTCCCAATATCATTGGTCTTTTTATTGGTTTAAACGGTCCAGTTCATTTCCAACTCATCAAACGATTTTTTATAAAAGAAAGTTATTAAACCTTAGTAAAAGAATAACAAATCAAGTATTGCATAATTCATGATAATCATTTAAGTCAATAAGTACTTTCAGAAAGTGGACAAAAGTAGTTTGATAAATTACTCTGAAAATATATCTGAAATTTTTATTAGCAGAATAAAAATGTTTAAACTTGAAAAAAAAAGTCAAATTGTAAATGGGTTATTTTTATTACTTATGCTTATTATTAAATAATTCCAGTTAAATATAAAATAGAAAACAATATTTAATAACATTTTACTTTTAAAGGCTTACAATAATTATCATGATTTACCAGCAGTATAATAAATAGTTAGTTTAAATAAAAATAAAATTATTTAAATATTTATTTATTAGATTATTTAATTAATATAAAAATATAATTTGTTTAAATTGTGTAAATTAATCCATAATATTTTAGTTGGTTTCTGTATTTGAAGATGACAGTTAAACTGTGGAAATATATATTAAGACGAGTGTTTAAATGGCGTTTTCTTTTAATTAAATAAAAATATAGACTTTTAATTGAAATAAAAACAAAACTTATGGCCACGGGCATAAAAATGATTTTGGTTAGAAAAATAAAATCAAAACACACTAACACTACACACAATCTTATACACACTAGGACAAAATTTATAGATATTAATCATCTATTACAGATATTTTTAATATTAAAAATATATGCAATTAGAGACATAAAGAGGAGAAATGTAAATTATAATTTATTTAATAAAATTCTAATTTCAAACTTTTTTAGAAATTATGAAAATGATGATAGATTATAATTTCTGAAATGAGTCATTTTCAATAGAACTGCAATCCAATCAAAGAATTCTTAAAATTTATTTGTAAATGAAAACATTTTAGAAGAGATTTAAAAATCTATTGTTATATAAAAATTTAATTAATAATAATAAAGCACTTTTTTTAATCATTCGCAATTATTCGCTGTCGTATAAACGAAGAAATTAGGCCGACTTCAGTTTTTCAAGTAACAAACTAGTTAAATTATAAATCCTGAAATGTAAAATATATTAAAAATATTATGTTGAAAATAAATGCTACTTGATCAGCAAAATTTATTTTTAAAAATTTTAAAAATATTTTAAAACTTCCTAAAAATTACATTGTTATAGATATTTGCGGAAATTTGTAATAGTTAATATTAAATATTTTTTTATAAAAACTTTATAAATATTTTACGTACTATCATAGGCTTAGTCACATATTGAACATACAATTACCTTGAAGTCCCGACACTGATTTGACATGATATTCTGTTCTGTTGAGCACATCTTCTTGAATATATGCATAATAAAATTACATCTAAACCTACATAATAAATACTATGTAAAAATTTAGATCCTTGGCGAAATCGAACCCACTTTCCTTGCTATCAAGCCTCATAAACTGACTGATTTACCACAATAATACGCCGAATATCGCAGTTGTACAACTATATTAAATGTATTTTTGTTACCGAAAAGATTAATTAATTATAATATTATTTTTTATTTCAGAAATCAAAGAAAAAACGAATAATATTTATTAATCTTATATAAATAATTAAATTTGCTAGTCATTTCTCATAGATATTTGCTAACATTTCACAACGTCCACAATCTCAAATCCTAACAATAATGCATTTGTCTCACCTCGTTTCTAAAAAAGAAATATTGTTTTAGAAAAAAAAAGTTTTTTATAAAAAAAATCAATAATGAATATTATTCTCTTTAATTATTTCTTTAAGAACTTTGATATTTTTTTATCCAAATGGACTCCACAAATAAGTGGTTAAATAATTAGAGATTTTTTTTATCTCATTTAAACAAATGTGGCCATCAGGGGAATTTCCGGTTTTCTGACGAGTTCTAAAAATAGATTGTATTTAATACATTTTATGGAATTTTCTATAAACATTTCAAAAACACATGGAAACACTCTGATCGCCAGCCTAGTATGAGCTACGAATAGCTTCAGAAGCCAAAGTAAAATTATTTATTAGTTTGATCAATTTAATTAAAAATTCATCAAGTGTTCTTTTTCTGAAACACATTATAAATTTACATTGATTGTTTGGTGTTTATGTGCTACATGGCTCTTTCTAAAACCTTAGATGTCGGGAATGCTGTCAATTGAAGTTCGTGGACAACATTTAAAGGTATATAATGAAAATGCTGATTAATTCAAATTAAAAGATAACGCCAATAAAAGACCTTACGTACGATATATTTCGACAGCATAACTGTCATCTTCAGGTACTCAAAACCAACTAAAAATATTATGAATTAACATTTTATTTAAACAAATTATTTTTTATTAATTTAATTTTGTAATAAATAAATATTTAAAAAATATATTCAAATAACTTTTAATTAATTTAAAATTTTATTTCTATAAATATATATAATTTTTATTTATATGATAACTTTTAAAAAATAATGTAATTTAAAAATTCAATTATTTTAATAATATTAAAAAAAGGATTTTTTTGAAAAACAATACATAAATATGATTTAACATACGTAAACTATTTCAAAACATTCAAAACATTCGTAGTCACAGCACTTTGCACATTAATCTTTGGATCCAATGACCTTATCAACAATGCTTCACATATCACGCGTTCCCAATAATTATTATAACTTTTCAACAAAATTCTAAAATCAGACATTCCTATTTCACTTTTACAGCCTCTATTGTGCTCACTAATATTGGTCAAATCCTTCAATCGACAATGCTCTAGAACTCGAGTACAGAGATGACGGGAAGTCTCTCCAATGTATGTGGCATAGGTGTGTATGTTTTTTCTATTTATTATTAATTATTTATTAATTTAAGTGCTTTCGTGTAGTAAAAATTTTGATAATTACTAAATTTTGAAATTAATTTTCTAGATTGTAATAAGCTAATCGGGTGAGTTTGTTAATTTTTTCATTATATATTATTTATTGAAGAATAGTTAATATGAGATAATAGTTTAAATTAAATAAATTTAAAAATAAATTAAAAAATAAATCAATTTATATAATGTTGTGTGGAATGTTGAAAATCTGCTGAACTTATTTATATATAAGAAAGTCTCCTTAATAAGATTTTGTTTTATCTAACGTTAACTAACGTTGTTTTAAAAAATAAATATTTTAAATTTTTGCGAATTATTTGAATTTCTTATTTGGAATTATGAATGTTTTAAATACTAGAAGTTCTGATAAAACGAAAACTCTAATAGTCAATATTATATATTTATCAGCATATTATTTTAAAAAGTTAATTTCCAAGGTAAGTATTTGGTAAAATTTGAAATAGATTTAATGTTTATACAGATAATATTTATGCAGATGGTTGTTGAAAGATCCAATTTGTTACTTATATATTCTCGCTAAATTTAAAATTTGTTCTAATTCAAGAATATATAATATATGCAATAGTACTAATTTATTACACAAAAATACATAAATTAGATTAGTTTTAATCAATCCAAAAAAACAGCATCAAACGAAAAAATGTTCAGCGACATAATAAAATGTTATTAATTAAATTTCAATAATCAGAAGGTTTCATAAACAAATATTTAAAGTAAACATTTTTGCATACAATAATATATTGAAATAATGCATTCGTGTTATTAAAACAAATATTCAGACATTACTGATTGTGACAAGAAACCACTTTTCAAACATTTAATCTTTTCTTTTAATATTATTACACATTTCATTAGCATTTCTGAAATATTTCTAATTCCGTAATTACTACATTATAGTTACTGAGAATAAAATTCGGACAATACTATTTATTATTACAGTAACTTGAAATAATATAGTCCTTTGTAGTTTTATTGAACTATGTAATGAATGGCTTATTATACTGCCGAACAAATCTATTAATACACTTGTCTCATAATTCTAACATGGGATGATTTTATCTAATAAAAATGTAAAATTAATTTATAAGCAATAATTATTTGCATTATAATAAATAATTTAATTTAGATAAATCCATAATAATTCCTAAACTGAGCGATGCAGCCTCCCGAGGCGCTACCGTGAGACAATTAAAATTTTAAATTTCCTTTTCGGTAAAATTCTTTTTAGTAAAGATTTTCCCCTAAGTTATGGTAAAAATAAGTAAAATGTAAAATAAAATATATAAAAATTTGTAATATAAATAATAATATTAACTTAGAAAGTTTAAAATTAATTTTTGAATTGAACTTAAATGCTCAAAATAATATGGAAAATAAAGAGGATTTGCAACAAAATAGTGGAAAGGTTTGAGGAATAAAAAATATTGTAAATATGAAGACGGTTATTTGGTTTTTGACTTTGCACCATCAAAATACAGAAATAAAAAAAGACCACAGTGTGTTTTATGTCTGAAAGCTTTGGCAGCACCGTATATGCTTTTGAGTAAGTTACAAATTTACGTGGAAACCACTCATTCAAACTTTGTTGGTAAAACTCGCGATTTCATTACCAAAATGTTAAATGAATAAAAACAACAAAAATTATATTTTCTAAGCATTGGTAAATATCGAATATTTCTATGCTAGCATCATACAAGTCTTCATATAACGTTGCGAAGTCGGAAAGACCCGTGCCACCGCAGAGCAACTAGTTCTACCGGCTTCTGTAGATTTGGTGAATGTTAAGATCGGTGAGTCGACGGGAAATTTCTTTGAAATGTGAGTTTGTCTAATGAAAGAAGATTAAAATTACAATATTTCTCAAGACTTTATTTGTGAAAGGCAGACAATATATATATATATATATATATATACTACATTTATGTCTTCAGCACATGTATTATTGGAATAAATAATAAGCAATGACGTAATCCGAGGACTCAAACAATCAAATTAATCAATCAAACATGAAAGAAGTTATAAACATTAATTATAATGGTTAACATATAGGGGACAGGCAAATCAATTTTCCCAATACAATTACATCACATCCCGCTTGCTTTAAATAGCTTTTGTCATTCTATGTTGCAACTCGATGAGACCATAGATAATAATAAGGATGCACTTTTGTTTTCTTATGTCCGGCTCTTAAACGGTGATTCCATTGTGGAGGACCTTCTGTTTTGTAAAGGTAAAACTTGTTCGAGATCCAGAACCCATTTAAAATTTATATGTTTGGTAGTCACTCGATGTTACTGAATTTTGGAAATCAGTAAAAGATAAATATCCGCTACTCAATAATCAACGAACCTTAATTCTCTTCGAAATATCTTATTTATGAGAAGGTAGGGTTTTGACTGTCACTAAAGCAAAAAGTAAATATTGTGCTAAAATTAACATAGCACAGGAAATGAGTATAGCTGCATTCAGTTTATCCATATCATTTATTATAAATTTTATAAACTGACCTTACCGCATCAACTGCGTTACGTAGACCAATGTTTTGACCTAATGTGCCCAGAACGAAAGAGGAGCATACCCGTTAGTTGATAATGCGAGGTTCTTACGTTGCAGGATACTTCCGAAGGTTTAGCTGGACAAATATGTCATATACCTGTGCGTTTGTGTCTTAGTCACAGACTACTACTGAAAATTGTGCTACTGTCGTAATGGAAATTTATATATAATTATACAATATATATAACTAGTTACTGGTATACATGTTAGTTAGAAAAACTATACTACATCGCTACGCATAGTGTGCTTTTTTACGCTCTTGTGATTCAAATTAATCAATATATTCAAAAAGTACAGTGTTTATACATTATCAAATATTTAATTAAAAATGAAAATTTCATGATTTTCTCGCGAACCACCAGGAAAATTGAGAACCACTGGTTTAGAGGTAAAATTTTCATTTTTTAGAATTCATTGTTCCATGACTTCGTATTGAAATCATTTTATAATTAATACATCAAATATTTCAAAATAATTGAAATTTTAATAATTATTTTAATTATATAAAATTTAAGTTTTTATTAATATGTCTTTCTTTGGAAGATTAATGATGAAAAATGTAAAAAAAATGTTTTAATCTGAAACTTTTTGAAAAGATTATAAAATTGAACTAGATGTGATGTTTACGACTGAATGAGCCTTCAAAGGGACTTATTAAAATTTTTTTAAAAATTCATAAAAATATGTAAATTGAAACTTTTCACAAGTAATAATTATTTGAGACTTGAAAAAAAATGTAAATATTAATTTTTATAAATTATTTTTACACTGACATTTTTTGTAATTTATTAATATTGAGTTACTAATATTATGCTGCCTAGTGTAATTTGTAATAATTTATAATAATTTTTTGTTTTTTAAAAAGATTTATTTTTATAAATCACTTTCTGTCGAAAGGACTCTAAATCATAATTCTATAGAGCGAAAATTTATTAAATAATTATTATAAAATTAATAATTAGTTAAAATTTTATATTATGTAATTTTCGATCTAGAACTTTGGATTTGGAACTAATGGAAACGGCTTGGAGAACGAATAGTAAAAACATATATTCCGTAAATCTGGAAAGTTAACCAACCAAAATATTCAGATCTGCAGAAAGAGTGAAAGTAGAACTAAAGCATCTCAGCCAAGGCTTGCTCGGTGATTTTGTGGATGGAATAAGTTTTGTTTCGGAAAATATTGTTTTTTTAATTATGAATATTGGTTTTTATTGATATTGTGAATAAAATATTCTGACAAATAATAAGTTTAGAATCTTTACCTTTTACATTGTTACATTATTTACATTATTTTTATTTTTTGATTATATTACTAAATGCTTTTCAAAATATTTAAAACAAAAAAATGTCATTATTAATATTATACTAATTGATTGATTTCAATTACTGTATCTTAATTGCTTTGTAGTGAGCCTCCAGATTTGGCAAATGAATGTCTAATTACTCATGCAAAATACTATAAATAAGGACAACAAATAATATTTGCTATAAATTCTACTAAAACATACATTACTATAATTTATATTTTAGGTTAAGGACAGTTAAGTGCTGGTCATTTTGGCTCTGAACATTTTGATGTCTATCCCTATTCGATATTAATCAAACAAATCTTCATTGAAGTCAATTTGAATTTGTTTTGAACATCCACCAAGTTGGCAGTTTACAACTGAAATTAAAAATACTCAGAGATAAGATATATGGACAATCTGCAGACTCTGGAGGAGAGGTAGGGCAGTCTAGAATCGTGTTGTAGAAGTTAAATATAAGCTGAGATTTTTCAAGATTTAGACCACTCCAAATTAATAAGTTCGTTTGCAGTTCTGAAGGCTTGAAAACCTTTTTTTTAATTTTATTTTTTTGTTATCTTAAATAAGAATTTTTAATTTATTTAGAATTAATAAATTTTTGATTAACATTTTTAGTAACTGACCTGTATAAGATCAACAATTTAAGCATAAAAAATAAAAGTACATACATGCTTATGGTAATTAATATTATTCATTTTAAATTAATAATTATTTTATGTAGTATCGAAAATTATTGATTTTAATTTAAAAAATAAAAATCAACCAAATCGGAATATATAAATTTTAAAATAATAAAAATTACACTTTTGTTTTTATAAGGACCTTTTTTGTTTTTCACCTCTGATTTCTTTATAAGTGACATAATATTTTCTAGAAAATTTTGACTATGAATCAGATTTATTTAAGGTATTCACGAATTTTAGGCGCAACCTTTTTCAAGTGATTGAATCTGATTCATAGTCGAAATTTTGTAAAAAATATTATGTCACTTTTGTTTTTATTAAAATACTTACTTTGAATTTCATTAACAATCTAAATAAATAAAATTTTTAAAATCACTTATTTCGTTATTAAAAGAAAGGGTGGGTTCATTCAATTCATTAAAACAAAATCATTTTATTTCATATTATTAATGATCATTTGCTTTTTAATGAGAAATATTTCTTTAAAAAAATCAGTGATTTCCTTTTTGTAGAAGATCCTAATTATGGAAACTTTCATCAATGAATATCTCTTGAAATATTCCTCTGCCCGCTGTTAGCCAAATAGATTATAATAAAATATTTATAATAAATTTATTAACTTTCCAATATACTTGGAAATCTTTTAACTAGTTTCCAAAAATTATTTTAGGTGAACTTAAAATTAATTATTAATGTTAATTATTAAATTAAATTAAAATTTTGATTTAATTTATTTGTTATGTAAAACCTATCAGTGACCTAAAAGGCTTCAAATGTGTTCGCCATTTACTCATTCAACCTTCAACTTTCCATTTCATTTTCTGTGAAATCTATCAAGGTTTTAATCCGTTAATTCAATTAATTAGTTTTTGATTTATTTTGATTAATTTTACTTACCTGTTTGTCAAATGCTACTCTACTTGTAAAGTCAGCATTAGATTAAATAATTATTTTTGAATAATTAATCTTTCAATTCCGGTTAGCTCACCTTTCTGCTTTTGTAACTCGGAAATGCATTTTGACGACATTCTGTATCTTATATAGTCTGTTAACTGTTCCTAAGTCTCAGCCCTGTGATTGTCAAGAAAATTGCTAACAACCAATTTAAAGTAATTTCATTTAAGACATCAGAGAGTTTATAATTATATAGTTCTTCACGGATCTGCGGTTCATAGAATATTTCTGCGGCAGGTTTAGCATCATAAATCTTAGCAAATTTGAACTTGAGATAATTAAACCCATTTACATTTTTATTCATAGTTCGTACAAAATTTTCTTAAAGTCAAGGTTTATGTGAAGTGGAGTTATCAGTACTTTGGTCGATTCAACAAGTGGGTCATACTTTATATTTATTTTTTCTGGAAATTAAGCATTTCTCGGTGGCTAGTGCTACCTGTCATAATGACTTCGTCATTTCAACCATCACAGCCATAAAACCCAGAGGTACGTTGAGTAGCGACTTTCTTAAACTAAAAGGAAACCATTTACTTTCAACTCACTCTTCATATTTGGTCAGTTTGAAGTCTCATTCATTTTAACCACTTGATCAACTGAAACAAATGGGGTTTTGAGTTTCCATTGAACCGTATCGTGTGTTGACATAAATTTTAAAAAGCGTTATTCACATGATTGTTTTTCATAAACAAGCCATCTTAACAAACCACAGAAACTTTAACAAAGAAAGGGATTTAATAACAAAAGCTGAATGTATGTCGTATGAATATATGTTCATGTTTGTAAATAAATTTAAGCGTTACTTCAACGACACCTGTGTCGGTACGGGTAACATACTGTTACAATCCACAAAGAAAAGATAAGAAACCAACCATACAAGAAGAACCAATTTATAACTTTTTAATTAACGGTTGATCCGTGAACATTGCTACAAACTGTATAGCAATTGCATTTCATGTATAAAAACTTAATAAATTCGATGACAAGATATAAAACTTCCAATGACATTTTTGAAATCAGGATGACCGACGGTTGTCCGGCAGTGAGTTACTAATATTTTGTTCAGTGTATTTTATAATAATTTTATTCTAAGGCATCACTCAATTCCATACTAATTGATGCAATATTGATGCAATATTGATGCAATATTGATGCAATCCTTAAAAATAAGAATTGATAAAACTCGTTTTGAGATAATGCGTGAGCGTCAACTTCTCAACATTGGAATTTACAGAAATCTTTTAAACAGCAACTGGAAAATCATCCAGCATGTTTTGAATTTATAGGGGAATTTCCGAATAGCCAACAGAATGAATTTCTACATAAACTGAATTGCTAATAAAAATTATTTTATTTCATTTATTTCTATCGGTTACGCAAGAGAAGTCATTATATGGAAGTTTTTGAGTTAGGACACACCCATGTGTGCCTGATTACTTTCAGAATTTTCGTATCAAAATAAACATTTATCAAGTTTTTGTAAATAGATGTATACATTATCAAAAATATTTTAAAATTTACTTTTTTATGGGTATTTTTAGTATTTTACTGTTTCAATAAACAAATAAATTATATATATATATATATATATATATATATACTTCTTTTAAAGAAACAAAAAACCAGAACTCGTGGCATTTATGATTATTATTATAATATTGACGATTAAAAAAATTAAAAAAAACTAAACATCTATAATTATAAATAAGTTGTGGAACATCAAATATTATCTGTGGAAATTATTTAAATTTTATTTTTAATCATCATTTTCTGATTCTTCGTGAATTGTATCAATCTCCTTTTTTGTTTTATCAATTGCGCCCATTTCACTTTATTATTTCCCAAATTATCCATCCAAGGAGTTTGTATTTGCTTTTCGCCATTTACTGTCGAATTCTCACTAGGATCGTCTGAAAGTAGTGTTTCATCGGGGCAAAGAATTGATATGGCCTTCTGAATGTCACCAAGAACAAGGAAACATGGCTCCACTATGAAATTGATAAATCCTAGGATTGTAACTTACTGTCAAATATTATAAATACTGAGAAAATCAAAACATTAATTATAACAAAAATTCAAGAAAATACGATCAAATTATCCAGTCGCAAACTGAAAAGAAAATGAATTAAAGCAACAAATAATGAATTAATTAGTAAAAATAATATTGATTAAAACAAACAAATAATGAATTAATTAGTAAAAGTAATAATGATATTTAGTTACGCAATTATTTCAGTCTTTTGTTTTACAAACATTATCTGATAAATTACGAAATGCATTTTTTAAGTATCGAAGAAAGCAGTGTAAACATTCTTGTAATATATAATACTAAATATTGATTAAATTTTAGAAAATTGTTGAACTCAGCTGAGTCACCTGTAAAATCTGTGTCGGAACTGCTGAGGTGAGTGTAAGTAGCCTTTACTGTATTTGCGCACGTTAAATAAGTTCCAACACAATAAAAACTTCTATTGTTAGAACTAATTATTATTTCGTGTTTAATATTTAAATAACCAGACAATTGTTTCCTTGAAATTATTTTATAATTCGTAGGATTCTGAAATTCGATTTTATGAATAGGTAAGTCTTAAATTTTTGGTATTCCACTGTTAATTTTGTATTTATATAATGCAACAGGAAACTGGCTCAGGAAATTAGAGAAATCGAATCTGCTGCTTGATAAAATAATCAAAATTTATTCAAATCTTACACACAGGGACATGTCAGAAAAACTGAGTTTTCTATTTCTTACTTCTGAAGGGGTCACGAGTGGAATAGTTCAGTTTGTTATTTCGAATTAATTACTTTCAATCGTTGCTTAAAGAAGTTAAAGGTTATTCTTAGGGTCTCCAAAACAAAAGTAATTCCAAAATCTTGTTAAAGGATAAAACTGATGTTTTGTGGAAAGCGAATAAGTAGGTAGTTATGAGCTTTCTTCCCCCACACACCATTGCATAATAAAAAGGGGGGTTCGTGACGGATTAAAATACGTAATGACGTAATTAATTACATAATTATGTAACCAATCTTTTGGCGAATTTATTTTTAATTGGCAAGTCTTTTGAATTAATTTTATTGATTTTAAGATTTTGGTCAAAATATTAATTTAATATTAATTTTTTAAATGTAATTTTATTTTTCGAATTTTTATTGTAATTTAATTTTTAATATAATTTTAAGTTTGAAATTTATTTTAGTTTTTAAATTTAAGATTGAAATTTATTTTAAGATTGAAATTTTTTATACATGATTTTTAAATTTTTCAAAATATTAATTTGGTATTAATTTTTAATCGTAATTTAATTTTTAATGTCATTTTAAGATTGAAATTTTTTATACATGTTATTAAATTTTAAAGTAAATAATAGTAATAATAAATAATAATAGTAGTAGTAATAATAATAATAATAACAATAATAATTATAATTATAATAGTAATAATAATATTAATAATAATAGTAATTCGACTAAAGATAAATATGTATGATATCAACATTAATACAACCTAGTAAATACTTAATTGAAATTGATACTCACCAAATAAAGTCATTAAAATAAACTAGTAAAAAGAAAAAATTAAAAATTCATTTAATTTACATTGTCACAAATCATCTTATAATAAGCTCTTCTTAGTTCTGCCAACAAAATATGGACAACTGGAAACAGTTCAGGTTTGTAAATGTTTTATGTTTTGGTAGACAAATCGTACAAATTGATTGGACAAACCATGTCAATGTTCAAAGATAATAATTGAATTTGTAAGTCTTGAATCTGATACTTGAGATTTACTTCCTGTAATGGTCTCTTGCAACCCATTATCCTGCATTTTTTGCTCTTGAAGAATAAGGTTGGATACTTTCCGCTTCTATCCACTACATGTTGAGGTTGTCCGGTTGTGAACTTCATTTCGGTTACTTCACATCTTCCTCTATAATTAATATTACTAATCATTTTCTGCTATTTAACAAATTATTAACAAATTAAATTAAATTAAATTAAATTAAATGGAATTAAGAAATGATGCAGTATATCAAATTGTAGAGCCAATTGGAAGCAGAAAAACTTTATTTGTATGTAATTTATTGCGGTCAAACATGTTCAAATTAAAATTCAATAAAATATATTGGCATAGGGGCGCATACGAAGAGTATGGATTGACTCAAAATCAGTTTTGTAAATTGAAAATGATAATAGTTAAGGAATTCGATAAAAACTGGTCTTCTAGGTTACGTCGAGGTGATGTAATAGTTATAAATGATTTGTATCAAGAAACAAATAAGGAAAAAGATTTTAATAACTTGTTCACAAAAATCAATAGACCTTGTGGAGTTACTGTCATTTACATAACACAAAATTTATTTCATCAAGGAGGAAGTCATCGAACTCGTAATTTAAATGTTCAATTCCTAATTAATTTCAAAAATCCGTGCGATCAAACGATTATTGACTTCTTAGCCAGACAAGCTTATCCAAACAATAGAAAACTTTTAATTGAACCATTCCAAGATGCCACAAGTGTTCCCATGGATATTTATTCTTTGACTTTACACAACAATGTAGTGACGATTTACGAATCCGAACAGATATTTTTAATGAAAAAGGTGTTACGATTTATAAACAAAATTGAAAACAATAAATGATTATCAATCATGTTATTTAAAAAAGTACTTGTCAAAAACATAATTGTATCCAAAAAAGTTATTCGTAAACCCAAACCAAAAGCAAAGAAGATTCTAAAAAAGATATTTTAAAAAAGAATTTAAAGAAAAAGAAGTGTATAAAATTTTAAACAATAATAATTAATTGAAAATAGTAAACATGAAATTTGAACGCAGTTTACCATATTTCAATGTCTTGGTAAAGACTCAGAATAATAAAAGAATAGCAATTTTACAAGCTTTTTCTGCATTTGTTATTGACGATTTGCTTGAAGTTATTGTAAATATAGTTCGAGGTAATGTAAATATTAGTAAAGCTATAAGAGTAGCATTACAAAGACATAAGAGATCCCTTTTATCCTTGGTAAACATTAAAAATAGACATTTAATGAAAAGAATAATGTATAAACAAAAGAGTGGGTTCTTGGGTACATTAATTCCAATAGTTTTATCAGTAATTAGTACAATTTGATTATTAAGATCTTAATGGGTTTACATAACTCTAAACCTGATAAAGTCGGTTTAAATATTTTAACATCTTGTTGTAATAATTAAGGAACTATTAACCAAAGTTCAACTCAAAACAATATGGACAAACCCAAAAGATCCAAATGGTTTTTGTTGTGTAGAAACATTAACAAAAAGAGTGAATAATTCTAAAAAAGAGACTCAAAAATGGTTATCTGATCAATTACCATACAGTTTAAATAAACCAATGTTGAAAAGATTCCAACCAGACCATACAAAACATGCGGAATCAATGATTTGTGGCAAATAGACTTGGTGGAAATGATACCTTATTCGAGAATCAACAATGGGTACAAATATATTTTAACATGTATTGATGTTTTCAGTAGATATGCCCGTGCTAGTCCAACAAAAACTAAATCTGCTAATGAAATGGCCATTGCAATTAAAAAATTGTTTAAAGATGGTCAACTTCGTAATTAAAAAAATGATTTGGGTAAGAAATTTAATTAATTTAAATAAATTAAATTTATTTTAGGTAAAGAATTTTATAATAGCAAAGTAAAAGAAGTTATCACAGCCAATAATTACTCTGTATTCTCTCAATTCAAAGCTTGTTATGTAGAAAGATTTAATCGAACTTTGAGCGAAAGATTGAAAAAATATTCTGTGCATCAATGTAATAAAACTTGGCAAAAATTATTTTTAGTTACAATCATTCACCACATAAAGATTTAAAAGGTCTCAGACCAGTTGATTTCCAACAAAGTTGGCATTACCAACAAAGACCAAGTATTAAAGAAAGAAAAAATCAATAAACCAAAATACAAGGTTGGTGATCATTGAAAAATTTGTAAAATCAGTACTTCTGGGTTCATCAAGAATTTTGACAACAATTGGACCGATGAAGTATATGAAATCAAGAAAATAGATACAACACAGAATCTTGTAATGTATTTAATAGCAGATCATGAGAATAAAGAATTAGTGGAAAATTCTACGAACAAGAACTTCAAGTCATGCCAATCCCCACAATATTTAGAATTCAAAAGATTTTTAAAACCAAAATTGTTAGTAAATATAAAACAATACAACGTTAAGTGCCATGGATACGAAACTCCGACTTGGATATCTTCATCTCAATTGATTAAATAAATATTGTCAAAGAAAATCAGTTTTATATGATTTTGCCTAGTAATAATTGTACTCTTATTTATCTTAATAACGAGGCTAGTAATTTTAATGTACAAGTAAATTCTGTGTGCTTGGATGGTGAATGGGAAGTTGCTTTGATTGATTTCAGTTTTGTGTATAATCTTTTTCCATTTTATAACAACTATCATATTAAATATAGTAAGAGAACATTACATACTAGTTATGAATATTTTTATTTTATTTAAGGAAACTATACAATTAGTTACACCTCTACATTTTATCTGATATATATTGACAATAAAATTTGAAATATTAATTGTAAATATTTTCCATTCAAAGTAACATTTGACAGTATTGACGAAGCTAACTGATTGGGATTTAATAAAAAAAGAATTAGATTTTAATGATGAATTGAATCAGATACGTATACCAAATCAATAACAAAATTTGATACAATGCGATTAACTATAACTTATTATTATGATGTAGAGTATGCTGATACATTTAAAGAAAATTTATGCATTACTGAATTTTCACAAGACACTGATCAGTAAATGACATTTTATCCTCATCCGTTCAAATCTTGTGAAATTAAACAAGGTCAAAGGTCAACTTGTCAAAATTGAATTGGAAGATGATGTCAGTAGTGATAAATTTAGTAAACTTTTGGCTCTTTGTTTGGGATTAAGTGAAGAATCATATAGTGAAAAGATCATTGTTGGATCGAGTTTACCGACTATAATGCAAAGAAATATACAAATGATGATTTATACAAATATTATTGAACCGACTCTTTTTTAAGCGTTCCACTTCTAAAGTGCGTTTGGATAGAAAATAAATATTAAAGACAACCTTGTTCAATTTATTGAGAAAACTTCAATGTGTTTGCCAGTATCATCTTCATATATAAACAATATAGAAAGCAATATTCGGGATAACATTGGAAAATATATATTTGGCAAACAACATAAAACTTACTTGACATTATATTTCCGTAATCCACTTTTATAGCATCCATCAAAATGGTGGGGATTTACCGTATTTTGTAGATAAACAGTACCGAACTGGTTGGTTAAAAACAATTGGGCGATTTGCATTACCTTTTCTTAAACGGATTGGAAATTTTAGTATGAAAACTGCTGATGACATAATAAATAATAATGCTCAAATATTACCTGCTTTAAAATCCAATGCAATATCTGAAATTAAAGATTCTATACCGGCTGTAATGCAACACTTACCATCTGTTATTAATAAAGTATCTGATGTATTTAATAAAGATCAAAAAGGAGGAACAATTAAACGTCGAAAAATTAACAAGAAACATTTAAGCAAAAGAATGAAAGGATACGGTTCCAGTCATGATTAGCGCAAAATCTGAATTATCCATCTTTGATAGACCATCTTCTCAAGCAGTAATTGAAAATGGTTTTTTTGAAGATATTTATCCGGTGAATTCAATTACAGATCCAGGAAACACTTCAATTCAATTTTACATCAATAGCTCTCAAACCGAATACTTGGATTTGAACGATACATTACTCTACATTCAAATGAATATTGTAAATAGTAATGGGGAAAATTTATCTAATGAATCAGATGTTTCTGTAAACAATTTCTTTTTCCAAACTCTTTTTAAGGATGTTGAAGTAATTTTTAATTCTACTAAAATTGAAGGAAGTAACGATGTATTCGCACACAAGGGAATGATTGAAACTATAATTAATTACAATCACGATACAAAACATACTTGTTTAGGTGAAATGGGTTATGAATAAAATGATGCAAAAAGAAAAATTTGAATTTCAAAATCAAAACCAATCAGTGTTTGCTCCCCAATTCAATTAGATTTCTTTAATTAACCAAAATATTTACTATCCGGTGTTAGTGTTCAAATTAATATGACATGATCCAATACTGAAAGAGTTCGTGTTAAACCGCCAGTTTTAGCTGGTCATCAAATTGAGCTTGCAACTAAAAATGCAATTTATCCAAAGAAAAGTAAGGAATTTGTTCAATTTTCATTGCCAATGGGTTCTTCTTCGTTTTATAAAGAGTAAATATTCGTTGATAGACGACTACCAAATTTTATTCTTGTTGCTTTTCAAGGGAATAAAAGATATGGAGGATCATATTTGGAAAATTTTAAATATTTGAACACTTTAATGTCAAGTCTTTAACATAAAGTAAAGGAAATGATTATCGCGAAAAATATAGTCAAAATTTTGCCAATGATAATGATAGTTCTAGTAAAAAGTTAGTTAAATTCGGCGTGACAGGTTTTTGTCCAACGCTTGTTGTGTCAAAGAAAGAAGTCTATCATGAAATATTGTCGAAGACCTATAATTTGCCAAGTGAGAATTCACAGAATCTAAGATTTCATATAGAAGGCCAATTTCTATCGGATTTGAAAAGTGGAATGCATGATCAAACTTTATTAAAAGATTTTGGTCTAATTCAATTGAGGCTTTACATGAGATATATGGCAATTGTCTGGAAAATGTGAGATATATAACTCTTGCGCCAGAGTTACTGAATTCTAATCAAGCTATTTTGGTTAGTGGAGGAATTTCGGCTTCATTGGGACATTCAGCAGCAAATTTTGATGAGGGAGTTGTAGCAATTGATAATGGAGCAAATATGTTGACCCATATTTTTTACTCAATGAATCCATTTCATCTCAGAGATCCGCATTTAGTTGGTCTCTTAACTTACGATAGAAAAATCCCGGGTCGCTCTCACGTATATTATGGAATAATCACCGATCTAGTCCATATGCCTCCTACAGCAATTAAAATTGCCCAGCGTGCTAACAAGGACGGATTAATAATTGACAATGATGCTAACCCCGCATTTGGTCTTACTGATGGATTTTATCATTTTGGATCTCGCGACATTGATGTCGTCAACGAAAATAATAGAATTTCCCAAGATCAGTTGACGAGTAATAATAGAATATCGATCTCACGGAAAACTCCAAGTATGCATTCAGTAAGCCACCTCAAATATCAATTAATAACAAGAAAGGGGTACCCGTTGTCGAAAGGAATGGAACAATTCGATTGTGGGATACAAACTGTACTCCAGAAAATAAAAATTCAATATAATCGAATTCGATATCAAAATCTGTTGACACAACCTTGTGACCAACATTGTTTTAACTTGGCTAAAATCAATGAAGAATTGATTGTTATCTAAAGAAATTTATTCTATCTTTATTGTGTTTATTTCCTAATGTGATTTTGTGTGCATGTTGATTGAAATAGGTGTGAGTGCATGTTGTTGTGTAGGTGTGTTGGTATGTTGACTTTGATTGGTCGAAAAAATAAATACACACATTTGAAAATAATGATAAACATTTTAAGAATTTGTCATAATTTACCAAAAAGTTTAATTTGTAAGTGAACTTTTTAAATTTTTTTTATTATTATGCAATTTATTTAGATATCAAGAATAACAACAATATCAATCATTTTAGTTACGAAACAAGTATTTTAAATTTTATTTTAATTTTACCTTATAATTTAGATAATTTAATAAATTACCAAAATGATGCAAGTTATCATCAAAATGTTGAAGGATATATTTATTCACAAAGTTATGGAGGATATTATCCACAAATTAAAATTTAATTAAGATTTTAATTTTTTATTAAATTATTTTAGTAATTTTAGATTTACTTAATCAACAATATTATCCTCAACTCAATGGAGGAAACCAATATATGAATGAGCCATGTAAGATTTTAATTTTTTTTATTTAATTATTTTAATAATTTTTAGATGATTCCAATAATTTGGAAAATGATGGAGGAAACCAAACGACAGATATTAATGATAAAAAATGTTAGTTTTTATTGATCTATAATTATTACATGACAATTGTATATTAATTTTAAAAATAAAAAATACTTTTCAATAAATAAGAATAGATCCCTGCTCAATTTTGTTTTTAAATGATTTTATAATAATTTTATGAAATTTATTTCACAATTTTTAAAAATAATATGATTTATAAATAAATAAGGGCCGACCCATACATAAAAAAATTTTAATTGATATAATGATTTTATTGATACTCTGTGCCAACTTATTAAATTTTTTATTCTTATTTTATTTCATAATTTTTAAAAATAGTGTGATTTTCAATAAATAAGGCCGACCCATTCATAAAATTTTTAATTGGATTAATATATTTTATTGATACTTTGTGCCAACTCTTTGATTAAATTTTTTATTCTTATTTTATTGAAAATAAGGTCGACCTTTGATACAGTTAAATGTTTTTTTATATACTAAAGTTAGGTTAGATTCATGTTCCAATTTTTATAAAACTTAACAAAATACATAAAACAAATCTTATAAAAACTACACACAAGGTAATTTTAAAAAATTTATTCAACAAAATTTTTGATTTTCTAAATAGGTTTGATAATAAAATTTTTAATCTTGACTCCTTGAATAATTATCTGGATTTTATATTTTTTATTATCCTGTACTTCTTCCTTCAATTTACTTTCACAATTAATAAATGAAAATTGGTCATTAAAAACCATATCCTTGTTCATCAAATGAAGAATATCAGCATTATTTTTTCTATCTTCATCTTCTATATTTCCAATCTGAATACTGTATTCATTAGCTTTTAAATCTACTGCTTTCTAAAAAATAATTTATCAAGTTAAATTGAATTAAAAGTTTATGTTGAATGTATAAGTAATAGGAAACTTTAAATAGTTCATACTGTATTGAAGGTATTGAACAGGAGGCTTGCATGTCATCCCCAATAACAGCTGTGATGTTTTCGTTTATGAGTACTTCATATATTTTCGACATTCTTGCTTTTTCATCCAAAATCTAATTTTTATTTATAGTTAATAAATAATTTTGATTGGATGCACACTAATTGTGCATTTATTTTTAATAAATAATTTAATAAAAAATAAATAATTTTTATTACTAGGTAAATTACACCCTAACTATTGTCAATTAAAACATCATAATAAGAAATGTCACCAAAAAATGTAAGAGTATTGTGGTCAAAACTACCATAATTCCTTTTACTTAATATGCCCGTATGCATAACTTCCCAGCACATTCCCTATTTATACTTTTATAATCATCATAAAAATCATTTGTGTCAATTTCATGTTAAAAAATTTAAACTATTTAAAAGACCTGCAACTATTAAAATCCCAAAATCAATTTAAAAAATTAAATTAATAAATATTCCATTATGTATTCCTATAAGTGAACCCTTTAGCGAACCTACAAGAGAACCTATAAATAGTATTTGAGATGATCTAAATGAAGATATCGGATATATTGATTCATGGGACGGTGCAGTAGAAGAGGATCAAGAGTTGAAAAACGTATGGCAAAATGAAAATAATTCAAAGTGATTTACGAGGGACACCTCAAATACTTAGTATTGATACTACTGACTTGAACATTAAGGAAATTACTTTTCCAGTAGAGTTAATTAATAAGTTAAGAGAAATAATAGAGGAACTAGGATATGTGAAAATTCAATAAGGAATAGAAATTGAATTCGAGAAAGACGGAGAGATAAAATTAAATAACATTATTAACACTTAAACCACTTACACAATCATTCTTTGATGAAGGAATACAAAATTTAAATGAAAAAATAGCTTCAATAACTGAATTAGGGAGTAGTTGGGTTATTAGAAGAATAAATGAAATTCCCTTTACAGTAACAAAAATAAGTAATATAAGTATATTTAGTGGTAGAAATTAAATGAAATTAAATGGAATTAGAAAATTTGAAGCAAACAACAAAGGACTTATAATAAACGTGTTCAGTCATGATGAAACGGAAAAACCTGAACACGATAACTTTGTTTTGAAACATCCGTTTAAAACATAAATCACAGGTCCAAAGTTACAGAAGGAACAATTATTCATTTATAACTATTAAATAAAGGAGAAAATTATCATTATGTAAAATATCATCTCTGAATAGGTTATTGAATTGTCAAAACAAAAATACAACTATACAAAGAATTCAATCTTTATGGTGTCATAGATGTCTGAACGGATTTAGATTAAAGGATGCATTAGAAAAACATGAGATATTATGTATGAGAAACCAGTTAGGCACAACTTTATATACTTTCCCAGAAAATAAGTTTTTTAAATTCACTGATTGGTCCAACACCGTAACTCCACCATATGTTATATATGCAGATTTCAAATCTGTTTTGCCAAAGGACGATGTGCACCATCAAATACATTTACCCATTTCTGCTGGGCTTTGATTAATAAATAATTTTTATGGGAGTAAAATTTATAAAGAATTTATATGAGAAGATTGAGTGCAACAATTTTTAAAAGCTGTAGAAAATATAACGAAATATAAGGTTTTACCATATTATTATAAGATGGGAAGACAGCTAATGAAACAGTTAACTGTGTTACAACAGAATCAATTTGACAATTGTACACAATGTTACCTTTGTTTGAAAGATATAGTTTATCCACTCAATGACTGAAATATTAATAGAAAATTATAAAGTTTTACCAATCGTTTAAGCTCAATCATATAAATTATTAATGTATATATATATATTGATAATTTATATGGTTGTCAACCTTTACCTTGTAACGAATTTAGTTGGATACTTGATGGATTTAATTCAATATTATCTGATATTTCGACTTTGAATGTTGAATCTTTATTGTATGGGTATAATCTTGAAGTTGATCTTGATATTCCTTCTGAACTTCATGATGCATTGGATAACTTTCCTATTGCTGCCGAGAAAATAAAACCTGAGGGTTAAAAGGTTGAAAAGTTGTTGCTGACCCACTATCCTAAAAATAATTATGTGAGTCATTGGCGATTATTAAAATTATACTTGTCTCTTGGTGTTAAGGTTAAACCTATTAATTGTGCAGTAAGATTCCAACAGTCGACTATTTTTAAAAAGTATATCGACATAAACGCTGAACTTTGAGCTAAAAGTACGAATACATTAGATAAAAATTATTATAAGCTCTTAAATAACAGTTTATATAGGAAAACCATCGAAAACCTTAAAAAGAGAATGAATCTGCGTCTTTGCACAACGGATAAAAACTTTTGACATACTTCACAACCTACCTTTAAAAAATCAATAAAAATTGAAGATGATCTTATAGCTGCATTGTTAAATTCGGATTCGATATGTTTAGATCAACCCAGTTATATAAGGCAATCGATGCTTGACTTGTCGAAACTTCGAATGTACGAGCTTCAGTATGAGGACTTGGAAAAATATCGACGACAATTTAACTGTGAGATTAATATAGTTGCTGGAGATACTGACTCTTTCTTCATGGAGATTTAAAATTGTAAACTTGATATTCTTTGTCTGAAATGGTGATTGGCAATCTTTTGGATAAATCTAATTATCCTGCTACTCATCTACTTTATTCTAAAAAACTTGATTCGGTCATTGGTAAATTAAAGGATGAAAGTAAAGGAGAAGGATAAGATGAGTGGGTATTCCTTAGACCTAAATGTTACAGCTTGTTAGGTAAATCGTCTTGTCTTAAAGCTAAGGGAGTGACATTAAAGGATACTGAGCTAACACATAAATCGTATAAGGAGTGTTATGAGAAAAATTCTACCTTTTCTCTACATCAATTTAGAATAGGAACAAAAAATCGTCAACTTTATAGTTTTAAAAATAGTAAAGTTGCGTTAACAAATAGGGATGATAAAAGAGTTTGGGTGGGTAAAAATAAACGTTTTACTTATGGGCATATAAAACTATCTGGAGACTTTATTACTGATGAAGAAATTATCGGAGAAATTGCAGCTGATGAAATTCTACAAACTATTATTGATAAAGAACTCATAGACATAGACGATGTTCAGTTCTCCGACGATGATGAAAAAGATTTTTATTTATAAATTTTGTAGTTGAAAAATGATTTTGTTTTTGTCTTTATTTTTTATGTTATCATTTTATTATTCAATGGATTTTAAATTAATAAATATTAAATAACAATTAAATTTTATTTAAATAACAATAATTTATTAATTTTTCTTGATTGTTTTTTGTTATTGTTTTCACTTTCGAAAACCAGAAACATTATTACATGATCGAAACAATTCTGATGAAGATGGAAGAGCTGTTTCCGAATATGAAGAACAAACTTTCGTATTGTGCTCCTGAATTTTGGTAACACGGATTTACCAAATGACTGGAATAAACATAGAAGAAATTGTACGGATGCATTACGAATAAGTTCAGGGTTTGGTTTGAAATGTCTAGATTATTGTATTGTTTGTGCAAATTCCTCAATGCTTACATGTTCATTTAGATGCAGATGCTGCAGGACTACAAGAAGAAAGCAGTTGTCCATATTTTGTTGGCAGAACTAAGAAGAGCTTATTATAAGATGATTTGTGATGATGTAAATTAAATAAATTTTTAATTTGATCTTTTTACTAGTTTATTTTTATGAGTTTACTTGTTTAGTATCAATTTTTATTAATTATTTACTAGGTTGTATTAATGTTAATATCATACATATTTATCTGTAGTAAAATTACTATTATTATTAATATTTACTTTAAAATTTAATAAAATGTATAAAAAATTTCAATTTTAAAATATAATTTGTCTTTATATAAAATCATGTCCTAAAAGTTTAAAGTTTAAATGATTTTGTGTATAAAAAATTTCAATCTTAAAATAAATTTCAATCTTAAATTCAAAAACTAAAATAAATTTCAAACTAAAAATGATATTAAAAATTAAATTACAATAAAAATTCGAAAAATAAATTACATTTAAAAAATTAATATAAAATTATTATTTTGAAAAAAATTTAAAATCAATAAAAATAAATTCAAAAATGTGCCAAAATGTTTAATTCAAAAATGTGCCAAAAATTTTAATTTAAAAAATGCGCCTAAAATTTGATTAAAAATAAATACGCCAAAAAATTACTTTAAAAATAAACATAAACACACAAAATCAATTATCTATTTACATAATTATAACCAAAATATTTCGAGATTAATTACGTAATTATGTTATTTAATCCGTCGCGACCCCCCTATTTTATTATGCAATAGTGTGTGGAGCAGAAAGTTCATAACTACTTACTCGAATACATAAAGTGTTGTAACAGAAAAAAATAATGAAGTTAGTTTTTTGAAATTATTAATAGTGTTGAAGATACATCAATAATAAAATTAACTAATCATTAAAATAAATAAAATAATTCGGGAAAATGTATTAATTTGAGAATATGTCGTTCTCTAACTCTGGCAAGAAAATTTGAGAACAAAAAAATAAAAATTGATGATACTTAAAAATACTACAAGGTCATTCTTAATTAATTAATACAACTAGAAAAGAAGAAAACAAAACAATAAAAAGTTTGGGAATGGATTTTCTTATCATTCAAGATAAAAAGTTGATCATGAGGACAGTCGAAAAATGAAAAAGTAGGTTATCAGGACATTTGTCAAAGATGCCGAAAATTGTCAACAAGTTACATCCTATAAAAGTCAAAGACAATAATGTTAAAACACAGCAAAATATTGAAAGAGAACAGCAACCAAAGTTAAAGTAACCTGTCTAGTGATATGATTTTGATTAAAGAAGCAGTTGAGCAGTTATCGATTGAACTATTAATCACTATGTGACGTAATAAGTCCTGATTTACATTTGCTGACCTAATGTATAGTTGTGTTATAAAAGTCGAATTAATTCTAATTGTGATAAACAATAAATATTGAGAATATCGAAGATTTTGTCACTGTTACTGATGTTTCACAACATGTTCGGATTCAGACCGATAATTGATAATACCTAATTTTACTGACAACCCCAATAATAATAATAATAATAATAATTTTCAGGGTTACACGAAATAAATCAACAGTAAAATAAAGAAATCAATAGGTTTAGTGTGATAAAAATTACATTAATTAATTGAATAAATTGAATTTTGAATCAATGAAATTGAGTGACCAAGAATTATCATATCACATTAAACCTTAGAAACAGTTAATGACATAACCAAAGAATAAGTAACAAAGAAAAGTAACCAAAGCTAAAGTAACTGTCTACTGATTCGAGTATATCGAAGAGTTTGGTTAAGGAAGCAGTTGAGCAGTTATCGATTGGGCTATTACTCAATGTGTGGCGTAATCAGAAGTCCTGATTTCAAATCTTGAGTGGTAAACCTTTTGCGTAATTGTGTTAGCAAAGTCGAATTGATTGTATTTGTGATAAACATTTAATATTGAGAACATCGATGTTTATTCATTGTTACTGGTATTTCCAGACACTCTTGAAGTCAGATAGATAATTGATAATACTTAATTTCACCGACAACCTCAACAATAGACATATTCTTTCAAAAGCTAAAATAATTAAAAAAAGGATTTATAAAAGGATTTTTAAAATATTTATTGGTCAGATCTGAAATAATCATACTACGGGTAAATAATTTGTGATTTGGAGTTTTTGAAATTGATTTGTCTCGACTTTTACTTTCATATAAGCCTTAAAAGGTTTTAATGAAATATATGGGAACATAGAATTTATAAATACAGAAACCAAAAATCCAAAACGAAGTTCTAAAGTGAAACTTGTTTTGTAATAAATTATATGTTTATAGCACAGACTACATATCCCAAAAATTGAAAACTGCTAGGCTAAACAATTTTTTGTACTTAGAGCTTTCACAAACTAATTTTGTATACACCATTTTAAAATTGAACCTGACATAAATAAGTGACAATTTTTTGTTATTAAAAAAATACATCAAAGTTCAATAACGTTGAAATGTTGAACTAATTTGTCATAAAATCGAATCCATTTTCGATTTATCCCGTAGTTCTGTTTGCATTTTCCTAAAAAGTATGTGTGTATCTGTCCAATAGTGCACACATTTGTCTGTTTCTGTCAGTTTGAATATGGAAATGGTGCATATATGGCTAAAAGTTAGCGATTTTAGTGAATGAGATTTTCAATTATTATAGTGACCCTGAAAGTTAATAATTTTAATTATTTATTTAATCTAGTAAATTTCTAATTTAATGTTTGATTTTTATTTTATAATCTAATTATAAAATAAAAATTTTGAAAAAGGTTTGTGATTTATAAATTAGAAATTATTAATAATTAAAATATAAAATTAGCACAAATAAAAAATATGTTCCATTGACTATATTAATTTTTGAAAGTCATTTTCATTGCAAAAATCAGAAAAACTAAAATTTTATCTCGGAAACAAATTTTCAATGTAAATATCTGGTAAATAAACTGATTTTTCTCGGGATTATATTTGCATATAATTAATGAGAGAATATTTCCACATTTAACATAAGTTGCATAATGATGATGATTTTTGTAGGTGTTTTTTACATTTGTCCAAACAATTAATTGCTGTTGAAATAATACCTAAGAACACATAAGCCATTGAAATATTTATATAGTCAGAAGTCTATGAGAAAAGATATTTTCAGGTTTTTTTTTATTTATTTACATAATATTTAAAAATATTGAAAAATGTGTGTTTGGAAATCTCATATTATACAGAGTTTACAACAACTCATTTTAATATATTTTGTCAGTTCATGTTTTAGCATTCAAACAAAACATTGTTACATTATACAGTATTAGATATATATATAATTTGCGTGATTTTTAATTCTGCATAAAATTCATCTTAGTACATTTGAGCAACAGTTGAGTCTCAACGGGTAAGTATGTTGAAACCCACATTGCCTTTGAGCGGAGAAACCGATATAGTGGGGTATGCTTGATAATTTTTACCTTGTAAAGTGTACTGTGGTCACAAAAGTTTGGGAATCCACTAGGTTTAACCTTTTATTTCTAAAATTAACACTCTAAAACTTTTGCAATACAATAACCAGTTTTAGCCACTTTAGTGCCATCAGACCTAAACAATGGAATAGTGTCTTCAGATAAAGGAATTCGAAAAATTTGTTCAAAATAAAACTTTTTGTGATATTGATAGATTTTTATTTATAAGAAAATAAAATAGTATTTGACTGTTGATTGTTTAAATGACGTTAAAATAAATTGCCGTGATTTCTATATTTTTATAAGTTATAATTTATAATAAAATTGATTATTGAATTTAGTTTGAATAAAGCAATTTAATTCGATATATTTTAAGTTCGAATCTACCTGAAGAATACCGAGAGTCTGTTGAAATATTATGTAGTATTATATATTGGATTAATATATTGGATTGGTGCTTTCTTTTATTATAATATAATATAAATATCATTTTTACTTTTTTTGGTAATCAAATGATTTAAACTAGATATAAAATTATAATAATAATTAATATTATTTTTTTAATTATTTAATTATTTATATAATATTAACACTTGCAATTCTTTGATAAAAGCAATAGCATTTCCCAAAATAATTTAATATACTTACAAAAAGTTAAATTAATTTATTCAATTGAATATTTGCCAGAAATTATGGCGGTTTTATAATTGTTCTATTTGAAAACTTTTCAACCGTTAAATGTCATTGCAGAAAATTGAATTTTTTTAAATAAATATATATATATATTAAAGTAAAAGAAATTGAAAATGAAGTCAGTCAAAATATTACGGGTTTTCATCATATTTAAGAAATCAATTTGTCAGTAAGATAAGTTCCTTATTTTCATTAATTTTAATGTTAGTTAATTGCACCAAATTCACATTTAATCAAATCGATTTTATTCCATTGCACTGTGTCTCTAGTGAAACAGTCAGAGAGAGAACTGAGCCTCGCATTACTCGATATTGATATAAGTAGTTATAATAGATACCTGAGAAATTTGACTGAATTCAGATAAATACTACTTACATATAAACAAACCTATTTTTTATATTTTCATTAAGTCTGTCGAAACATATTGTAGTTTAATATATATATATATATATATATATATATATATATTGGATTGGCGCTTTATTTTAATTAATTCAATGTTTTGTGATTCTTTTAATTATATTTATGTTCTTTAACCATTATATATTAATGAATTTTTAATTTTTTTCATAATATAAGCATTAAATTTTAATGGTTTTCATACTTTTTTTTTATTTTAACCGTGTTGTGGCTTCTTGATATGAAGGTTTGTTTTGTGGCCCCCAGTTTATTTATAATTTACTATCTAACAAACGTTAAAATAATTAATGATCATTTTCGTGAATATTTTACTTACCGATTTGAGATTCTGGTATTAATGTTGAATCCCGATCACATAATGGACTACAAGTGAGTCCAAATTCTTTCTCATTGTCTCCTTGTCTGAAAAACTCTTCCACTACCATATTTGTCCATTGATGATGCATTTCCCAAGGTTTGCATGGATGACTTATATCAGCAGAATGTAATACATATGATAGAATATTAATTTTCCTAAGACTTTCGGGCAACAAAACTCCCTCCTTCATTACCTGTACTTGATTGAAATGAGCAGACATGTCAGTAGCGAGAACCATTTCAATAACCATATTCCTCAACTCGCGGTATTCGTTCGCGTTTAGCGATTGGACAATATTATAGCGATCATCCTTCATGAGGCGGAATGCCGCACTTAAGTGATGGTTTTCCAACACAGATCTGTCATTATAAATCAACGCTAAATTGGAGTTTAAATTCACGTGGTAATTATTGGAAGTTCCAGTGTGCTCGAAATCGTGAATCAACGCCGATATTAGAATACTGAATAATTCCAAATCGCTCAACCAGTTAAACAAGCGACTTTTCGATACGATCAAAAAACAGGTGTGAGCAACATCGGCGGCGTGGATCAGGTTATGATAAGGATTCTGGTGCAGGCTATAGCCTTCTTCCAGTTTGTCGAGGAATGCCTCTAGCACATTTATATCGATTGAAAATCGACTGATCAACTGATTCGAGTGCAACAACTCATAGCCCATTATTTTCAATGAATGATTGTTAGCGAGATTGTTGAAATGGAAAATATCAAAAGTCCAATTGTTTATGTGTTGTTTTAAATAGATCATCGCATTGGGAGGGGCAGAAATCGAGCCCGGCAATGAGACCTTTCTGAATGCTCTATCAAAATACATACCCACACGAACGGCATTTATTAGGCTTCGCAATCTTTGTCTTGGAGGTGGAGAAACCTTTTGTCGTTTCGTGAATGTCGACGAAATCCATTCTTGGACATTTTCTGGAAGCTCAGAATCAGTTTCTGAGAAAATGTCTTCGTCTTTAGAAAGTGAATTCAGAAATGCCTTGTCAAGAAATTGAGAGGTGTCCTGAAGGTTATTGATGAGAACTATTCGGTTTATTTCCCCGTTTTCTAATTGACTGAGGCAGAGTTTCAGATTTTCTGATAATGTCCTAGCTAATTGCACTGAAATTTGTTTGTTTTCCATTAAATCTTTTCCTAATACATTTATGAGCATTTTATTTAATATTTCATTTCAATTCTGATTGGACGGTTTGGAACTTTTGAAAAAAAAAGAAAGAAATTTATTATTGGAGTATAAATAGAGTAATTATTCGCTGAAATTCTTTGTTTTAATTTAATTTTAAATTACAGCAAAAAAATAAATCAGCAATTTGTAATGAAAATTATAATAGATAAAATATCATTATTTTCACATTTTATTATTTCTTTAAAATATCCAACATAATACTAGAAAAATTTTTATTATTGCTAAAAGAAATCTGTTGTTGCATTAAAGACTCCTTGAAGGTTGAAATTATAGAATTGTACATAATTATTATAAATAAACATGGTAATGATTAAATTACAAGAAAATGCAAGACGTTTTTCAATATATTTCGACCGATTCACTGTCATTATCAGGTAAAAAAAAACAAAAATTAACTATAAGAATCCCGAACGATATCCGCTATACGCCCAGACGCTTACAGAAAAAAAAACTGACTAAATTACAACATATATAGCTGGTAAAATCTAATATTTCTAACATAAATAGTGTTGAGGCTCCCAGAATCTCAACATGATGTCCTATATAAATAAAAACACAACTACTGGTTTAAATGTTTTTATTTAATGTTAACTATTGTATACACAAAATTAAATTTCAACATAATTATTGCTATTTTTAGTGTAACCACGATTCCTAGCATTTAAGAGGTTAGAAGTGTAAGGGTCTGTTGTAGGTAGGTATCTTTACATCATTCATCATTTTAAGACTATATTTTTCTATGTTAATCGCGATGATTATATAAAAGATTTGATATTAAATATTTGATAGCCTCAATTTTACTATGATCTGTTCGAATTTCTCGACTGTTAAAAATTAACACTTTACCTGGTAATTTCTTAATTTTGCTTCCATTATTTTCTCTAGTACTTTTGCGAACACATTTTTAATGCTCATCAATTATTTTGGTAAAAATTAAAATATCATCTAAGTATTCCATAACTCTTTGTTTCCATACATCTTTCAATCTTTTTATCATTAGTTCTTGAAATTTACCCGGGGCCACTACAATGCCAAAAGTGGCTCTTACAAATAATGATGATAAAAGGGTTTCGGTCGGAAAGAATGAAAGTCTGGCATATGGTCATTTTATGATAATGAATAGTAACCAATTTACAGAATAATCATATAATTGCTCATCAAACCGAAATGTGACAGTCATTGTTGTGTTCATTAAATAAATGTATATTTGTATCAGATGTTAATTATTTATTGTTATATTCGTAATAAAAAAGTTGGTACATAAACTGATTACCTATTATGTATGTGTTATGAATATTTAAAAACAAATAAATAAAATTAATTTAAAAAAATAATTAAAGTTATTAAAATAAATAATAGAAATTAATTAAACAAATAAATAATTCGACGTAATATCACACTTTATTTGTAATCTAAAATAACTAGTAAGTAGTATAAGGGGTATGAAGAAAAAATTTACAATTATGGTATTGAGTAAATCAAAATTTACCAAAAAGTATGTAAATATATTAATATTCAAATGTTTATAAAATTATTTATAATTCAAAACGAAATCTTTTTTAAAATTAAATTGACGTTGATTTTTCAATTTCGTATAAACATAATTGACATAATATATTAAAAAATTGTATTTAAATTAATTTAACAATTTAAATTTATATTTTAATTTCAAAATATATTTTAATCTAAATTTACTTCAATAATAAAAGAATTCATTTTTAATTAATATTTAAAATACTCTAATTATGTTACATATTTTTTTAATTTCGTATAAACATAACTGACTCAAATATATATATCCAATTAGAAAAAAAGGTAAAAATCTTGTCCAACATTTCTAGACTTATATACGAGTGTAATTGGTAAATAAGTTTTTATTTTTCTCATAACTTTATCCCATCCAATTTTTATTATTTTTTTCGACTTTAAATTTTTATTAGCAAAATATAAATATTTGATTTTAATTAATCTTTTTATTATTTTAGTTCATTCTTTAAACTTTAAGTTTTGTTTGTTTGGCATTATAATTTTAAATATTTTTTACCTTTTATATGTTTATCCTCGACAATGTAAATGTATTATAAAAAATGATAAAAGTAAAAAAATGTTACTTTTTTTGCAAGGAATTTCACATCTCGATTTGAAGTTACAAAATTTTGTAATGATTATTTCATACGCAAATTTTTAATCATTAAAATAAAAAATTAACTTAATCAAATTAAACTAAAACACAATTAAATTAGAAATTAACAATATTAAATGAACAATTAAAATTCTGTTTAATTTCTCATAATAAATTTAAACGTAAATTGTCCCGAATCGAAAAGAAATTTGAAATATTTGATTGCTTGAAAGAATAAACACAATTTTAAATGAAATTTTACAATATTACATATCAAGAACAATAGAGTCACTTTTTTATTTATTCAATTTTCTTACTTCAAATAATTATAACGAATTCGAAGTGTAGAAGTATCTTAAGGATAAAATTTTTTTTTCGCCAAAAAAAATATGTAAATAAAAATTATTTTTAATTGAATGTTTTCATTAGAAATTATTTTTTGAAATAATATTATATTAAGTATATATATGATAGCGACATGCCATAATATTATATTATTGTAGTTGATGGTCAAATATGATTCGAGCACGAATATAAAATCATTTTATATATATATATATATATATATATATATATATATATATAATATATATATATATATATATATATATATATATGTTTTATGTGTATTTTATTGCTCATAACTTAATAATTTAAGATACTCCTAGAAAAGAAATATGAAATGGTTGTACTATTAAAAAACGCATTATTATAACTTAATGAGTTCTTCTAAAGATTTTTAATTTTAAATATAATTCGGATTAAACAAAACGATAAATAAATCCAATTAGTATAATAAGAATTATGAAAAGGAAGAGATGTTTTGCGTCAGTGATGGCGTACGTGCAACCTTATACGAATGGACTGAATATGTCATTGATATCGGCTCCTGAGACAAAAAAGAATTCATTAATAAATCTCAAAATCCGGTTCAATTGTCTTGGGATCTATGTAATAAGTGCAATGCCAGAAACATTGGAAAGACTACCCTGCATCTTATTATTGCAAATATTATTGAACTTTGTTTTGAAGAAATTTGATTTTAATACTTTACAAACAAATAAGGTTATCCACTGCCACTTGGACTAAAGGATGTTATGCACTTGGTTAAAATATCTATAATTATTTCATAATCATTTACAATTTTATTTATTTACAACAGATTGTCCCAACTTTATAGCAACGGTAAATTATTATTTTATTTTTTCAATTTTAATTTATTCATATTTTACAAAAATTTATTTCAATATTCATTGAAAAGATGGAAGAACTTTTTCCCAATGTGCTTGCAGAGTTGGTTTGTTGCGCGCCGGAAATCATCCTTTTAGAATATTGCTGGCAATAGGTATCAATCTGGAGTTGGCGCTTCAAGAACATATACAGGATGTCCACCTAGACCTGCCAAAGGTTGATAATTGCACAATTTGTGCATATTAATAGGGTCATGAAAAAATTTTGCTGGGATGTCTTTGTTGACTCATTTCTATGTTCGACGGCACATCGTGAGCTCCTTTCTACCTACTGACATAGTAAAGTCTGCATAAGTAAAAAACCATATATAATTTTCTCCTTGAACTATCCTATTGTGTGCTATATAAATTCTATCGGTTACAGTACTTGTTAATTTTAAATTATTAGATAAAATTGGACAAATAAAATTTCGAGTAAAAAATAAATGGAAATAATGAAAATTTGTATTACCAACCCAGAGAGATGGCGAACCAAATCACTATTATAATTATCATTAATTTCCTCAATCAGTCCCCAATAAATCTACATACTTAACGTCCGAAAAGCAAAACAGAGTAACCATACCAACGAAGACATCTAGCAGATCACAATTTCACGAATAATTTCTTGCTACAAATCATTATTTAAATGACAATAAAAGTTTTATTACATTTTCAATTTAGCCTTTTACTCACAAAATCAATAAAAAAATCAATATTCATCAAATAATTTAATTTACAATTTATTATTACAAAATATCAATTTATTGATATATGTGAA
Source organism: Schmidtea mediterranea (assembly GCA_022537955.1). Classification (NCBI taxonomy): domain Eukaryota; kingdom Metazoa; phylum Platyhelminthes; order Tricladida; family Dugesiidae; genus Schmidtea; species Schmidtea mediterranea. The sequence continues at coordinate 63,583,443 of CM039679.1, read as the reverse complement.
TTATCACACTATTATCGATTACTATAATCAATAAATACTTTCGCGCATATCGAATGAAAATTATTTTATCAATTAATAGTATTAAATTAATAATTAATAATAATAATTAATAATAATAATCAATAATTTTAATAATCAATAATAATAATAATAATAATAATAAAAATAATCAATAATAATAATAATAAAGTCAAATTCCATTTGCATTAGAGCACAAGTTCAACCAATGAAATCAAATCAGTGGAGTAAGCAATCCGTCACGTCACACCAATATACAAGAAATGAGAATATACAATACAATACAATACAATACAATACTAAATCAAAATGCCAAACACAATAATCCGGTATTTCCATAGAGGGAATGATGACGTGTCGATATAAATGTAAGTTTTTTCAATTTATTTATTTTATAAAATCACATTTAACATTGACAACCAGTTTGTTTATCAGATTTGCCATCTGAATTCTGCCCACCTTGGTTGTTTTTCATGACAACTCCATCGTTCGCACTGTTCAAATCAACGCTGGAAATTAGAAGGAAAAATTATAGAAGTAATGGATTTGCAAATATTTTATTATGATTATATTATTACTTATTATTATCAGTATCATTTAAAGATTAATGAGCACTTAAATATATAATCAAATGTAAGCATATTTAATGCTTATTCTGGTAGTTTCAATTTAATAGTTTAAATTAGAAAGTCAGTCAATTAGAAAAAATTACAGGCTCAATTTTGGGTCTCTACAATTCATATATGAATATATTTATTCCATATTATAAATAGATTTATTATTCCATACTATAAATAGATTTATTCCATAATATAAAAAGATATATTCCATAACATAAATAGATTTATTCCAAATTATAAATAGATTGATTATTCCATAATATAAATAGATTTATTCCATAATATAAATAGATTTATTCCATAATATAAAAGGATTTATTCCATAATATAAAAAGATATATTCCATAACATAAATAGATTTATTCCAAATTATAAATAGATTGATTATTCCATAATATAAATAGACTTATTCTAAATTATAAATAGATTTATTCCATAATATAAATAGATTTATTCCATAATATAAATAGATTTATTCCATAATATAAAAAGATATATTCCATAACATAAATAGATTTATTCCAAATTATAAATAGATTGATTATTCCATAATATAAATAGACTTATTCTAAATTATAAATAGATTTATTCCATAATATAAATAGATTTATTCCATAATATAAATAGATTTATTCCATAATATAAAAGGATTTATTCCATAATATAAAAAGATATATTCCATAACATAAATAGATTTATTCCAAATTATAAATAGATTGATTATTCCATAATATAAATAGACTTATTCCAAATTATAAATAGATTTATTCCATAATATAAATATATTTATTCCATATTATAAATAGATTTATTATTCCATACTATAAATAGATTTATTCCATAATATAAAACGATATATTCCATAACATAAATAGATTTATTCCAAATTATAAATAGATTGATTATTCCATAACATAAATAGACTTATTCCAAATTATAAATAGATTTATTCCATACTATAAATAGATTTATTCCATAATATAAAAAGATATATTCCATAACATAAATAGATTTATTCCAAATTATAAATAGATTGATTATTCCATAATATAAATAGACTTATTCCAAATTATAAATAGATTTATTCCATAATATAAATAGATTTATTCCATAATATAAATAGATTTATTCCATAATATAAATAGATTTTTTCCATAATATAAATAAATTTTTTCATAGATTTAAATTTTGATAAAACATCAAAAACAGTAGATATGTGTGCCTTCAGAACCAATGTAAAATCCTAATCTGAAACTTTGAGTGATATCCCCATAATTTTTTTTGCAATACTCCAATCAGTGGGATCTCAAAAATGTTGAGTCAAACATTCCTATACAATAGAACTCAAAATCGAGGATTTTACATTGGAACTGTAGTGCAATCCAAATTTCATCTATTGTATATCGAGACAATTCAATAGTTTGGATGGATCATTTGATGAGTCATTAGAATTGTATATTTGATTTTAAAATGTTTAAATTATTTTTTTTAAAAATATAAAATATATTAAAATCTCATTACAAATTGTCTTTAAATTAATTTAACAATTTAAATTTACATTTTAAAATAAAATATATTTTAATTAAAATTTACTTCAATAATACGAGAATTTATTTTTAAATTAATATTTAAAATACTTAATTATATTACAAAAATTTTTAAATTTTTAAAAATGATCATATTTATAATTAACATTTAATTAAATATATTTAAATTAAAAAATAAAATATTTTATAATTTAAATTTACTTCAAAATTAAGAGATTGTATTTTTAATTATTAATTATTATTAATACTTAAAATACTATACAGAAATTTAAAAATTGAGAATTGAGGATTTTATATTGTAATTTTTGTGCAGTCCAAATTTTATCTATAGTTTAGATTGATCATTACAATCGTCAAAAATTAAAAATTCGATAAAAATTATATTTGATTTAAAAACATTTAAATTATTTATTTATTAAAACTATTTAAATTATATTTAAATTAATTTAAATTTTAAACTAAAATATATTTTAATTATTTATTTTTTAAATATATATATATATATATATTAAAATTTCATTAAAAATTTTGTTTAAATAAATTTAGCAATTTAAATTTATATTTTAAAATATTTTAATTTAAATTTACTTTAATAATAAAAAAATTTATTTTTAATTAATATTTAAAATACTTTAATTATAATACAGAAATTTTTATATATTTAAAAATGATCATTTTAATAATTAACATTTAGTTAAAAATATTTTAATTTTAAATAAATTTCCCGGTTCTTATTTATTTCACTCTACTTTAGATTACATAAAATGTATACTAAATATAATTATTTATATTTTATTTAACATAATTTTATATTTAAAAAATTTGTTTAAATAATTATAATATTTTGATAAATAATCTCTCATGTCTAAATTCAATAGAAGTAATAAAAACGAAAATATTTATTTAAAGCCAAAATTCATTGATTCTCGGAAAATACAGAATAATAAACATTTAAATGTGAAAAGAATTACCAAAACCAATGATGCGAATCCTTCATTCAAATGGCTAAGAGTAACTTGCTCAGCGAAATCTCCAAGCTGTTGCAACTATATTGTGAAGGAAATTGAAGATTTGAATGCCAGAAAAAGTGGTCAAAAAACAAAATTTATGGCTTGCAATGTGATATTTGAGAGAGGATTGCTCGAATTTTTTATCAGAATGACAAACTCAGATATAAATTATGTGATTAGCAATTTGTATAAGATTGAAAATTATAGGTTAAAATGCTGTAAAAGTGAAGCAATTTACATTCCAGATAAACTTCCTATCGCATGGATAGAAACATTGAAACGAGCGCTCAAGGAGCGTTACCTTATAAATCCTCAGAATAATGAATCGGAATTAAATCTATCTCATTTTAACGAAGACAAAATTGTTACGGAAAGCAAACTAGTTCTTCAACTTTCATCGCCGAGAGTTTTGGAATGTATTTTGAATATTTTGAAGCAGGAATTAAAAGAATTAACTTGTCTTAATCTCAGTAATAACAATATCACAACTATTTATAAATTGAAGACGTTTGTGCATTCGGTAAAAATTACTAAACTCGACATCAGTAACAACAGAATAAGAAATTTGATTGAATTCAATTGTTTGCTGAACAGCTCTCTTGCAGAATTGAATATCTCTGGAAATCCCATCAAAATGAGTCAGAGAGAATTAGAAAAAGAATTGCTCAAAACATTGCCAGAATTGAAATATTTGAATGCAAAAAAAATAGAAGAAACTGTCGTAATTGCTGGCGACACATTAAAAGCTTCAAAGTCCGTGCCACCTATAATTTATTCAGAAAAAGATTCCGGAGCTTTCAAATTTGTAGAGAATTATTTCAATGAATTTGATTCCAAAATCCGCGATGGGCTGTGTGAATTTTATAACTCAGATTCAATATTAACTATTGCCACGTTCGGTGATTCTTTACTATATTATAAATTGAACAGTACTAATCTTGTTTTGGACAAAAACTTATCACGTAGACTAGATAATATAAAGAAAGGTAAATCACAAATTATTGGAACCTTTACTAATTTCCCACAAACAAGACATTTGGAAGAAACATTAAATGTAGAAATTATCGGCTCAACTGAATCGTTTATCATGCTGACTGTAACAGGAGTCTTTGTTGAACTGCCTTCAAGTAAATCTGGTTCCTATAGAGCTCGTGAATTCAGTCGAACGATGACAATTACCCAAGGAGGAATTATTATTCAAGAATTCTTTCAATTAATGTCCAACAATTCGGATCTTCATCAAAAATTAAAATTAAATATTGAAACGATTAAAGAGCAATTGGAATTCAGAAAATCTCACAAAGATCTTAACAACCTATCAAATCACGAAATTGAAATTGTGCGACAGTTCAAGAAAATTAGTCTAATGAATGTGCCAACTTGTCTGAGATTTCTTAGTTTATCCAGTAATTTCGAATCCGCTGTCGAAGAATTCAAAAAACTTCAAGCTAACAACCATATTCCAATTGAAGCATTTAAAGAAGAATAAATTGAATTTATTTTTATGTGATACACTTTGCCGTTATTTATTAAATATATTTCAAATGTTGGTAACAAATTTCAAATAAAAATAGTAGTGAGGAGTGTGTACTCCAAAAAAAAAGAGTATTGCGTAACAAATGCATATTACATAATAATTTCCCGAAACCCGTCCTGGTTTTTAAATTTTAGTTTTGTTTAAATCGATGTATTTTTCAGTTTTTGTTGAAAATGGATTACATAACCATTGTGTAACCATTACATAATGTTATTTTATGGAAATGTTTGTTTTACTATAATGAACCTGGAATAAAGATAGAGATTTAATGTGCTTTCATGAAAAATTTAATTTGACTGAAATTTTTACCTAAATACTTTAAATAAAAAAACTTTTATTCATCAATAAAAGTATACTAGTGAATTCAATGCTCTTTTTTTATTTTGTGGATGTTTGGGTGCAAAGTGTGAAACTTGAAAAAAGTCAATAAAAAGCATATCTGGTATTGGTGGAATTAGTTTTTTACAAAATTTTAAGTAATATTTCGAAATAGTTAAGTTTTTAAAATATATCGTTACTCTACTTTTTCTAAAATTTTCAAGGACCCGGGTGTGCTTATAGGCGTGGGCAGCTCCGCTGCTGCGCACCTTAGAGAAAGTATTGAGCGAAATCTTTGAATAACTTATTATTTTTCAAGCAAAAGTATTTTTTTAAAGAATCAATAAATGAATTGAGTAATTCTAGGCGACAGTGTGAATTAAGATATGTTTATATTGGAACTCAAACGGAAGCAAATTAAAAAAATGCTTATGTAATATTAGTTTCCAATTTCAATACCGGAAAATGAAGTTTAGTGTACTTACAAGTCAAATTACCAACCGAAATTGACTGTATTATTCAGGTAAATGAAATGAATTTATTGGTATCGATGATAAATCGCTTTGAAAAAAAAAGGTAAATTAAAAAATACATTGATTGGATAGAAAAGTTCAAGAATAAATATTTATTTTACAGCTCAAAGTTTAACTTTATTTATCAGCAAATTATGAATTTGCAACTGTTGAGGGTTTTTGGAATTTCTTACAATTTAAAATAAGTTTTAATAATTTTTAACTAAAATTTAATATTTTTATATTATTCACCGCTTATATTCATATTATTTATACATTTTGAGGAAAAAAAGAATAAATAAAAAATAATGTTTTTCATTTTTTTAATGTCTTAAGTTAATGTATATGAATTAGTAAATTATAGAGCTATGTAGTGTATCCAATGAGTATCGAGACTGTTATAGAATTAAATAAACCAAACTTTAAATATATATTCAGTCGTGTAAATAGGCTGGTATTAGTTTTAATCAGTTATTACTAAATTAAGAAATTTTAACAATTATTTTTAAATGTCATAGAAAGGTGTAAATCGTAGTGCCATTCGTTTCGCTTTTACTAAAGCCAAAAGAGAAGTCAATAAAGAGTTGAATGCTGTTTATGTTGGTGAGTGTCTTTAAGAAGCAATAATTTTCCGTTTACTACCAGATTGGTAGAATCTCAGTTTATGAAATCAGAGAAAAATTGACAGAAGACCTGAAAAAAATTGTTCAGGCTATTAGGAAAATTACAACTAGAGAGCTAACAATAACCCTGGAGGCACTAGTAATACATTAATCAGTGAAAGCAGCAAAAGAAATTATGCTTTCGCTTCGTACCACGTTTTTAAACTGGTGAAATACAAAATCGGTTTTTACAGTTCTGTGAAGATTAAGGATGATGTTGGACAGCATTTTTATTATTACCAAAGATGAGACACAACTTCCACAATCTAAACTGGAATCTTAATAGTGGAAACTGTTTGTCCTAAGAAGATTAGATCGCCAACAAATCATCGAAAGGCGCTGTGTTAACTGTGTTTTGGATGTTGATTGAATTATTCTGCTTGACTTTACAGATATTTGTGTTCGAATTAACAGCTTTTCCTACTCCAAACTATCCAAAGAAACAATGAATCTCCGGGGGAAAGGAAGATGTAAACTATATTACTTACACGATAACGCTTTCATTTACATAATTCAGCACAATTGAGAGTTGTGGGCTTAATATGCTTTTTCAACTTCCCTACAACCCAGAATTGGCTCAATTAGATTTCTACTTGTTTAATCACCTCTAAAATGAAATTCATGTGAGGTCGGCAGTTTGCAATAAACGATTTGAAAAATGCAGTATCGCATTTTATATACGAAGTCTCATAATCTCTTCAAAATCAACGCCCAAAACCTGAGTCTCATTACATATTGGTCGTACCAGGTAAATGAAACTTTTCGTTATTTAAATATAAACATTTAAAATCAAATTCTTATTCACTATTTTACATTTATCTCTGCATTTTCTAAACCACTCATAGAGTAGGAAAATTCAACTCCTTATAGATTTTTGGAATTAATTTTAAATTTTTATCTGTCATTATTCCTTTAAAATAAAAATGCGTTTATTAAAAGCAGCAATTACACATATCCAAAGTTTACAAGCATTTTTACAATATATTATGTTTTAGTATCACTTTTCACTTTGTACATGAAACATTTTTATTCCAATGAATTGTTATAAATTAGTACACATCTTAGTTTATGTATTTCCAAAATAAAAACTTATTGATTTTTTAATATTCAATGCAAACAGGTTACTCTATTTATCGACCCTCGGATAAATTTCCAGTTTAAATCTATTGTGTATCTTAGCTTCTTTGTTCTCAAACAGGTAAAACTCTGATATATTTTTAGGCGGAACATTTACAATACAGCCTAACTTTTAAAACAAGGAGCACCTGTTGCTAACCTTTTTGAAACCAAAAGAGCAATAAAAATCATAATAATGTTCGCAAAAACACTCCATTATTATAGAGCAAAAAGAAATTGGGTCGTGTCGCAGCGTGTGATTGGCAACCTCTTGCATCCAAGTGCTACTTTTAGAAAATAATATGTATATAAATAAAATATTTATCGATATTAATTGACGCAAATATATTTATTAAAAACACAATTAAAATTACAATGCTTTGAAAAAAATCTCAAACTTAATGCGAAACATGATATTGGGACGAATAAATGATAACACCACACGCATTTCTGCAATAATATTTTATGTTTGCAAGAAGTAATTTTAATTCGAAAGTTATTTTATTCATACAAAGTTAAATGGTACGTGTAAATTTTACATTGAATTGATTTTTATTTTTAAACAATTTTTAATTTAATTGTACATTTGATTTTTTCGCGGAACACGCTTTGAGAACCAAAGCCGTAGCTATTGAAAAATGATAACTTTATCCGAAGAATTAGAAAATAAAGTTTCGATAGTAAAAAAAGCGAATAATAATTGATTGTGCAGAAAAATGATATTTGTAACTATTACGTTAAGTGCATTAAATTATAGAAATTATGCTATATTAAATATAAAATATTTTCTAATTTCTACAAAAAATTGTTAATTTTCCATTTGGAATTGTGAAATATTGAAAGACAGTTTGAGATTTTTTTAAGTTTTTTAAGAAGAAATTGAACTTTAATACATCTGAAAAATTTAAGTCAATTTAGAGATATATTTTCTTGAAACAATTTTCTTTTTTAGAGTTCTTTTCAATCAGATTTTCTCAATGATTCCGAAAGTAATTTCCTTTCTTCCTTTGAAGATCAATAAAACTTTACTTTCAAATTTTTAATTTCGACTTCATTTTTGGTCCATTCTCTTTATTGAATAATACCTATCAACTTAATATTTGGTATTTAAACTGGTGATTTTATGAGTTTTTTTAATTCTTCAATTGTGGACATTTTGAAATATTTAGAGAATTTTTAAATGCTTCTTGTTTGATTTTTACATTGAGATTGTTGACAAATTGTTTATAATAATAAATTTATATTATTAATTGTCAATTTAATTAATATCAATAAAATTAAAAATTACAATCAATGTTTTTAAAATGATATATTGTTAGGGGTATTAATTAAATAAATAATATTAATTTTATTATCAAAATCAATACAAGCAAATTTCAATGTAAATGATTTCTGGGAAAAAACAATTTATCTTTGTTATCTACGATATTTTCTTATCAAGAGGACAGAACCTTTTTAAAGATAAATATTGATAATTCAATTTGTTATTTTTAAGGCAGAATGATAATACCACTGAATACTAAATCCTATAGAAATAATATTGGGTAGCTAAATGAGAACAATATTAGGGTTTTAAAATCTTTTAATGTAGGCACTTTGAAATCTTTGGAGTATTTTGAATGATTCAATTAATTTTTAAATTGAGACAAAAATTTTAATAATAAATGTAAACTGATAAATATCAATAAAATGAAATATTGCAATCAATAATATTGATTCAATATTTTTAAAATTATATATTAATGAGGAACAAAATTGAATATAGTATAATTTTATTATAATAATCAATATGTTGGGATATTAAATATTCGTCGATGGATAGATCTCTCGATCCGACTCCTCGTGTTCAATAATCAATAAGACAAAATCCCAAAAAAAAGAAATCTTTATTCACAAATATTCAACACAAGATACAATTATTCGATTTTTCGTAAACACCCTAAGGGTATCACACAATAAGTCACTGCAATCTGATTAAATTTAATTAATTTTAATTGATTTTGATAATTTTAAAATTTTATTATTTTTATTCATGTTTTATTATAACCCCAACAAATATATAATCCAAGCAAATATCAATATAATTAATATCAATAAAATAAATATTACAATCAATATATTTTAAATAATATATTGATGGAAAACTAATTCAATAAATATTATAATTTTATTATAATAATCAATATATAATCAAAGCAAATATCAATTGAGCATATAAATTCAGATTATTGACAAAATGTTTATAATAAATTTATATTGATATATCAATATAATTAATATCAAGAAAATGAAATATTACAATCAATATTTTTAAAATGATATATTGATGGATAACTAATTTAATAAATATTATAATTTTATAATAATCAATACATAATCCAATAAAATATCAATTGAGAATAAAAATTGAGATTATTGATATATGTTTATAATAATAAAGTTATAATAATAATAATAATAATAATAATAATAATAATAATAATAATAATAATAATAATAATAATAATAATAATAATAATAATAATAATAATAATAATAATAATAATAATAATAATAATAATAATAATAATAATAATAATAATAAAACGTTAACATTTCGATATATAAATCCAATTTTGATTATTTTCAAATTTTCATGATAATATATATTTTTTTGACTTGTAATTTCCATTGGTAAAATATATTTTAAAATCAAAAAAAATTTAACAATTTTTTGAATTTTTTTTATTAACAGACTGGTATAAATGTATTATTTTATTGTACAAATATGTGTAAAGGTTTTGCACTTTATCTATTTTTCTAACAAATTTTACCTCAAATATAAAGAATATTTTTATTAAAAAATATTATTTTTAAAAATATTAAAAATATTATTTTAAATATTAAGAAGTATATTTTTAAGAAATATTATTATTATTTTAAATATTAATAAATATTATTTTAAATAGATTTTAATATAAATTTTTTATAATTTTATTTTAAATATTAAAATAATAAAATATTGATTATTTGAAATTTTAATAATGGTTAAATTGTTTTTATTTATTTTATTTGGAAGCAATAAATAAAAAATTACCTTCCGTCTTGAATATTTTGAAAAATTTTGCGAGCAGTTTCAATAAATGCATCTTCAACACCTTCACCTCTGAAAACCGAAATAAACATACAAATCGTGATAAATCATAAATAAAAATTGATAATTCTATTTTGAGAGAGATCTAGAGAGAATGTAAACATTCGCTTTTTTAGTAGTTTTTGAAAAAAATTTTAACTTTTTTTGTGTTTTGTAATTTTTTAAAGATTTTTATGTGGGTTTTTTGTCATTATAATTTTCCAAGCGTGCGATAAAGCGTTTTCTTTTCATCAATACTAAACAGGAGTGCGCGATTCGCATTTTTATCAGGCTTATTTTTACAATCACATTTTTG
>CM039679.1:63482675-63567675 GCA_022537955.1 Schmidtea mediterranea | reverse complement strand
TTTAAAAAACCTTTAACCATTCCACGATTCGAATAATTTCACTTCCGTTTATATCTCTCAGTTTATAACTTCTTTCATGAATCTGTTCTAGAATTTAATACGGTCCCTATTAATGTTCATCCATCTTTTATATATTTTCTAGCTTTGCTAATACATAATCTCCAATCTTGAAATTTCTAGAAATTAATGGTATTTTATTTATTTACTTATTTTGTTTATTTATAATTTCTTCTAACATTTCTTTTCTCAGTTTGTTTGTATTGATACTTTCTGAATCAGGAGTTTTTGTTTCAGTCCATTGGCGGCATATCGTCCGCCCAAATACTATTTCTGCAGGTGAAAATCTAGTTATCTTCTGTATTGTTGCATTTAACATGAATTCAACATCTGGTAATATTTCTGACCAATCTTAATATCGTTTTTCTTTCAATTTAATGGCTATAGCATCTCTTTTGGTTATAAATTATCTCTCTATTAACCCATTTAATGTGTTATGATGGATAAAGGCTGGAGTATATTATTTTAATATGATGTCAGTTCAATAATTCCAACAGTAACTGAGATTCAAATGTTTCACTGTTTTCTGAGTTAATTGTCTTAGGAGCTACAAATTATAATAACCATTTTTTTCTAAAAACTTTAGCAGTAGGTTTTTCATCTTGATGTGCCACTGCTGTCAGTGAAATATATCTGATAAATTGATCATTGATTGTTAAAATATACTGTTTCCTTGACCCACAAAAATCAATGAATTACATTATCCTTCCTTACAGCCATAATTATATTAAGATTTATAGGTAAATGAAGGACCGACACTGCCCACAGAAAGGTAAAGTAAATCGCCATCGATCTGTTAATAAATACCCAAAACATTTAAATGAGATAAAGTTTGCGTTACAACACAAAAATAGGTTGGAAACGACCAATAAAAGTTTGACTAACCATTGTTGCATTTCATTACTTTTAAAAGCAAGAAAGAAGTCAAAGAAAAAATTTCATTAAATATCAAAATAAATTTTAAAAATGGATTTTGGCAAAAATTTAGCCCTTGAAATTTCAAATGATAAAAACCAGCTAATCGAAGGATAATTACAGCAGAATTCCTCTGGAGACAAAAATTCAATAGCACGGATTTCCTTGAGTATGGAATGAATGAAATTTTTAGCGTTAGAAATAAAATTTCTCATAATTTTTTTGATATTTCCCACACAAAAATTGCGGTAAATTCAAATGAAATTCAAATGAAATTTTTTGTAATTTTTATGGGATTTTACACAGATTTAAAATTTAAGGATTGAAAAATATAGGTGGAGACAAGAAGGTTATGATAGGAATTACTATAGTATCTTTGGATGAATTTATATTGAAAACCAAATAATAAGCAATAACCATTGATATAATAATAATAATAATAATAATAATAATAAAAAAATAATAATAATAAATAATAATAATATAATTAATCATCATAATACTAATAATAAAATAATAATAAAATAATAAATAAATAATAATAAATAATAATAATAATAATAATAATGATAAAAATAATAATAATAATAATAATAATAATAATAATAAAATAATAAAAAATAATAAAATAATAATAATAATAATAATTAATAAAAATAAATAATAATAAAAATTTTATAATAATAATATTTAATAATAATAAAAATAATAATAATACTAATGAAAATAAATAAAAAGAACAAATAAGATTTATAAAAATAATAAAAAATAATAATAAATAAAAATTAATAATAATAATATAACCAAATCGGAACCATAAATAAAAATTATATAACATACTTCACTTAATATAAAATTTATTGGAAATTTTGAATAACTACAAAAATTGTAATATTCTGGTAAGCTCTTGCTTTAAATAATTTAAATTTTCAAGCAATAATAATAAAATTAATAAGTATACAATATAAATTATTGAACAATAAAATTTAGAATCAAATATTTAATTCTATATTTGAATGATATTTCTAAACTATCAGAAAACTCCATAAATAATTTTCGTAATACAAAATATTTGTTTATCTAAATTTGAACAACAAATTATGTGAAATAATTATCAATAATGACGCAATCATCGCTTATAAATTCCTATTAAAATATGGTAATTGAAATATGTTGGAATGAACACATTTATAGAATTAGAATTTTTAAATTCGAAAATTGATAAAAATAAATTACGTTTTTGCACTGCATTCCAAAAACATTAATCCATTTTCATCAGCAACAGCTTTGCCTTCGTCATAAGTGACATCTCTTTGTTCATTCATATCACTTTTATTTCCAATCATAAAAATAACAGTATTTGGCGAAGTTAATCCACGAGCATCAGTCAGCCAACTGTGAATATGATTGAATGTAGACTTCCTAGTTACATCATAGACTAATAATGCACCAGCAGCACCTCTATAATACGATCTTGTTACGGCTCGAAATCGTTCTTGACCAGCCGTGTCCCAAATTTGCAATTTAATTTTTTCACCATTAATTTCTATTATGCGAGTACCAAATTCAACACCAATTGTATGTGGGCAATCTGCCATAACTAAACGTGATTTTAAATTGAATTTCAAATATTAATTTAAAAACATTTCTTTTCTGTAAATTGATGAAGCAAACAACTTTTTCCAACTCCCATGTCACCAATAATGATGTACTTAAAGATATAAGAATAATTATAACTCTGATTGGCCATCTACAAAGGAATAAATTTTGTAATAGATTCAGAAATATATATTTTAACTAGTAATTTCAATACGTCAATTTATTAGTAATTCCTTTAAAAATAATTATAAACAAACGCGATATATAAAAAATTTAAACAAGAAGTTCTTAAAAATATTATTTTAAATATTTTACAATGTAAGGTCAACAACAATTTTTAATATTTCTAATAAATTAATAATAAACTGTTATTTTTTCATCGTCTAAATTTGTGTTCAAGAAACGAAAAGTTATCAATTTTTAACAATACGTGAACAATCTTTCTCGCCAGACTCTGGCCCTGGTCAGTGTTGGGCCAGGACAAGATTTTGTTTAAATGAATTGTAAATAGCACGCAAATATAACATTCTAATTTAAAATCAGACCCATAAACATCAAATAACAACCTTAAAATGTGAGAAAAATGCAATTAAAACTAAAATCAAAAAACATAAAAGTAAATTAAAATAATAACAAAACGCACCAAGATCAGCACGAAATTAACATAAACACAACAATATAACAAGATAATTTGACCGAAAATAGAATAATTCATAAAATCAGCATTTTATTGGGAAAGCTGGTTAAAAATAAAATATTTCTAATCGGAAATATTCAATTAAAAATTAAAAAAACAAATTGTCAAACTAAATCATGAAGATAATAAAATTAGAAATTAGACTAGACAAATAACCTCAAGGTCAAATTTTGTTTTACTGCATTAAAATTTACAAGCAAGGTTAGGGTCACAGAACAGGTATATATACCGATTCATTTTCACAGAATTTTAATGCAGTTTTGCACCAAAGAACTCGTTTTAAGGACTTAGTCTACGATTTTACTTCGTAAGTGGACGAATTTTCGGAAACTTTCTCCACACCACGCACAAACAACCTCAAGGGAGTTCTGTTTGGGCGTCTGCGTGGGGAAATGTTATTACGTATGTCAATAATGCCAATAGTGTGTTAAGCATGATGCCAATTACATTCCAAATTATGATGTGCAGATTATACAATGAATAAATGCTTTAATGAAACATGTCTTATTTGTCGAAATTTTTCCGGCCCACAGCCGAAACAGCACCCCAAGTAATTAAAATCTACACACCTCAATCGAGTTGTGTAAGTGCGTTTCATCCGCCAATAACTTGTGCCCGTGAAGGTTCCGCCATGAGCAACGCAGGAACCCGAACCTCAATATTATCCGTTATAGGGGTATATGGGAGGTAAGGGAGTAATCTTTTGGCTGCTCCTTACTAAATTAACAAAAACATAACGCACGCAACGTCACCATGGACAACCAATATCGATTCAGCTAGTGGTGTGTTGGTGAGTGGATTTATATAAAGATCGAGTGGGTGAGTGAAAATTCCTTTATTGAAAAAATCTTTATTGAAATCTTCCTTACGTATTCAAATAATTGTTTATTAATATTTAGGTAATGCTAGATTTAATGAGTAATATAACATAGACTTAGTACACCATATAATTTTAGTCGAATCGTTATTGAAACCTTCCTTACGTATTTAAATAATTATTTATTAATATTTAGGTAATGCTAGATTTAATGCGTAATATACCATAGACTTAGTGCACCATATAATTTTAGTCGAATAGTTCTTGAAATCTTCATTGTTGTCGTCCAAGAAATTGTCCATTATGTTATGGTAAATATAGATATAATGCCTAATATAACCTCAGTTAAGTAGGTCTGATATACCAACGCACCCATGATTATTTAGTAGGAAATAAGATGAAATAAGAGGTTTAATTAGATGGTTGAGTATACACTAGGTTCGATAAATAGTTGACAGCAAAGATTTTCGCCGAGATACCTAGTTCAAATAGGGACTACATGAGTGACCAAACTTTTATCAATCCTATTCATGACAAGAAGTTAGCTAACAAATTTTCGTCTTAGATGAATCATGGATCGATGCCTCGCGAGTCATAGTACGCTTCCCTGCACTGTCTACCGCAAGATGCAGGCAGGCAATGTGGGATGCGGGCTTTTCAATCTCGCCCGTACGGGAATTCAGAGGAAGTGGTTGGAATACATAAGATGACTTTCCTCACGTAGCAATAAAAAGAGAAACTGACAGGAACCCCGCCGTGAGAGCCGGAGCCGCGCCAAGTATATATTAACCCATCTCGAAGAACGCAGAAACAAACGGACCGCCACGTGGAGATGTCAAGATACCACTTAGCCAGGGTGAACTTCGATATCGCTGCCGGCCGGATCCCAAGTACTGACGGATATGCCTCGTCGTATGGCGTATCCTACGAGCTGGAGGATCCAATATTGAAAGAACCTGCCACAGCAATGAATGTGGTGGTTCCGAGAAGGATACTCCCCAAGGAGATGCGAGGAGAGAACTCCCAGATTAAAGAGAGGCAGAGTAGTGGGATGTGTCACCGCTAGAGCAACCCCGGGGGGTAAATCATTTTTTACTAAGTCTAAAAGTACAAAAAAGTTTAAGACAAAGACAATGACTCATTCAAGGTCATTCAAACAAAGACCATGACTCATTCAAGGTCATTGGATGGCTCATAATAATTTTTCAAGGTTATTCAAAAGTAGGGCAAGTCATTTAAAATTTCTCAAGGTCATTAAAAAATTTTCAAGGTCATTTAAGCAAAGACCATGACTCATAATATTGGTGGGTTTCTGGGTTTGATATTTGAACTATATGGTTGTTACCCAGACAACCCCATATAAATATCTTTCGCTTACCACTCGGCACCCGTCACTAGGCAACGTTGGAATTGTGTTCGAGTGGGTAGATCATCTGCAAAAAGTGAGCGCTATTGCTAATGCTATAATTGACCGGACAATCCTTGGGTTCAACGAGCTACCGATAGAAGGTCTGTGCTCGATTTAGATTCTTAGGTCCCTTACTAAAGGAATTTTCTATTTTGGTAATTATTACTGATTTCAAATTCGAAATATTCTGATTGAGTCGGGTCAGACAACACTACGAACTATTATTTGTACCATTTATTAAATAACATAACATAAGATTCGAAATTGGGATCACATTCTTCCACTTTGAGCCGCTCGAAGTTTTGCGCGCTCAGTCCTCACTGGCGTATGCTTGTTGGGTTTGTTCTTGGGTGTGGATATAGAGGTCGTGTTTGGGTAAGCCAGCTGTGCTGGGGCGAACACCATCGGATAAGTGACAGCCGCCTCTTCTTGGCATGCTGCTAGTGCTGTTTCCAGGTCCTTGATTTGGGTTCTCAGGTTTTGAGTAAGCTGTCATTCTCCAGCCACCCCCTTTTGCGCTGCCTCCATTTTTTGATAAATAGTCTTCACCCTTTTCGGCTCGATTCAGGTTCCCTTGACCTGCTGGATCTCCCGGGTGAGTTGCAGGAGCTGTTGTTGTAGGTCCCGGTTGGCTGCCTGGGCGTTATCTAACTCCCGTTGTAGGATAGGTGATTGACGAAAATTCATTTTTGAAATAAAAATAAGATTTCATAAAATCGGTTCTACACTTGTAGGGAATTGATTATTTCCTAACTTATTACTAGGTCGTCGAAGAGTACTTATTTCTTAAACAAAAAATTTATAATAAGGTGCCAGAATACGAAGATAAACAGCTTTATTTCAAACATTTTATTTAGATTCATGCGCGTTAATAATGTTCGTAATGTTCCTATCTCCTCTTCTTGATATATCGTTCCCTCGCATACGAATGTTCACGGCGGATTTCTGTAGTCCTATCTTCTTCTCTCATCTCCCTCGGTAGGATGCGCCGTGGTACTACCACGTTCATATCGGTCATTCGCTCCTGGAGCTTGGGGGTCATCCAGCTCACATTGTATTGCGGGGCATACCCGTCGGTACTGGGTATCCTGCCTGCCCCAATATCTGCAGTGACTCTCTGTAGGTACCGTTTGGCCTGTTCTACCTGTCGATTCGTTTCGGCTTGATGCATCTCGAGGCATGCCAGCAAATACTCGGCCTGACCTCGAATCTCCCTAGCCGGGTTACGTCCTGGCTCTCTCTTGATTGCTAAGTATGGGAGATCAATTTCGTCAGAGTCCTTCTGTGTGCCAGATCGGGTTTCGCGCACCGGGGAGATAGAAAATCCCGCGTCCCACATCGCCTGCTTACATCGGGCAGCCGAGTGAGTGGGGAACCGGGCGATTACTCGGGATGCGTCAATCCACGAGTCTTCTAGAAAACGAGAAATATTAGTTGATAAATTACGTCTGACATTCTACGCGTTTTGATTAGCTGGTCTTATAACTTATTCAGTGCGGTACGTTCACGTTATGAGTCGCAATCCTTGATCGGGGTCCTATTCAAGTGATGATTTCACTATTCTCGCAATTCGCTGGTAGTGGCCTATAGTTCGCATGTGGCATTGTTCCACGGAGGCCTTCCTCAGAAAAATCACTAGGGTCGATGTCTCAGCTAGTCTTATTACACCTGGGTTGATGAATTATTAGTGATTATTTTGTTCAATGTCCTACACAAACTATACCTTACCAGAATTTGTACGGAGAAAGATGTTTAGTTGTCTATTTTTAAATAATATAAAAGTTTTAGTGGTAGGAAAATTAAAAATAGTACACATACAATAAAAGTGCATATATAATCTTTCGACACGTAGCCCAGCTGCGTTGAGATACCCCCTATAATAACTTAATCATAGAAATTTTAAAAGATAAATGGCGGAAAATCTTTAACATTTAAATTCTGAGGATTCTGCACAGAGTTTTTCGTGCGGATGAGAATTTATTTTAAAAATTAAAACTAATTTGATGTTTTATAAATATTTCAGACATTTTTGTTACTCCAAACATTTTTAGCATTTAATGATATTAAGGTTTTTTTCTGGTATTATTACTAATAAATGGTCAAAAATCTTTAAAAATGCAATTAGAAAATGAGAAGAAACCAGAAGTGTTTACCAAAAAAAGTCACTATAATTACATACACCCACACATAAGTATATATGAAATTGTGAAACGAAATTTATACTGAGAACCTGAACAACAATCTAATTTCTCTATGAAGCTATAATACAAGTCGCAAAAATGGTTTTTTAAAAGTGAATTAATGGCCGATTTTTCAAGGGTGGTTGAAGTGCATTTGATAGTTTTCATCAAAAAAACAAGATCCGGTGTGTTGATTTACACATCAACTTGTATTATCACGGTTGGGGTACAGAAATTTTAATTATCATATTTATGTTAAACAAAAGTCCATTTTAGTCGCAACGATAATGAGTAAAAAATTGGCCTAAGCATAATCATAAGTAATAGATGCCCAATTAAAAATAATTAAGAAAATTCTAATTTACTTATAATCAAAATTCTGATTATGATAAACGAAAATTTATTTTAATCATAGTGATGATGAATAATAAACTATTTCAACCGTACTAACAACAATTTAATAGAGGTCTAAATTAATTTCAATAGTAGATTACTTTACTTTTTATTACGATCGGGTGTTGCAAAGTGAATCCTAAGCCGAAAAAAATGCATCCAACCTCATTGCGAGTCTGTTTCAACTAACTCCTGGCTTCTACCAACGACTTGCGATAATAGATCAGGTCTCGATATCCCTTACCAGGATTGGTCACCTATCGGTTGGGCATTCGTCAATTGTTTGGGTAACTCAGTCCGCATTTCATTCTATTTTTACTAGTTAATTCGTCGTGGAGTGCTTCAATTGTAATAAAAACCAAAACAGTACGAGATTTATCGACTCAATAATTTATTTATAAATGAATAGCGGCTATTATGAGTTTCTGATTATCCTGGCTAGCGGGTCTACATTACCGATAGTTCGTCGGATTGGTCGTGTCTGCGCTAATACTCGATAAAGAAATTAATATCGTGATGAAAGAAACTTGAATAAATTACCCGAATATAATGGCCTGTTACTATTCGCAATAATAATAATTCTCTGAAAACCGGTACGCGTTTTTTAGACATCTCAATAAATGAATTTTGATGGATAAATTTTTCGCCACACTAGCTTTTATAGTTAGTTTATGTGTCTGGTGTCAAGAAAATTGATGACAGGCACACACTTCCTCGACTGTAGCCAAGTGTGCCTGTCTGAAGTCAATTTGGGTGTCTTATTTGTCGTTTCTCGGGGATGTTTGTATGTTCTCGCTATCGGTAAGTGGCTATGATAATTACCAAATTCTATTGATTGACATTTTCAGGGAATGTCACGATGTACATGGATTCCGTCTTCCTGCAGATTGATCTCATGGTTCTTTTTGCCATAATGATACTAATTTATTATTCAGTTTATAGGAATTCATAGCGAATATATATTTCTTGCAATTTACTGATATTGTCCTTTTCTGTTCTATTTGGTGAGACCCTATTTATTTTACTATTTCATTTTATATTTTCGGTTATTAGGGTTAATATTCTACACTTCTCTTTGGGGTGGATAATCATTTGAGTGAATTCATTCGATCCTGCCGTCAGTACTTGTATTGCGAACTCAGTTAACAATGGTAGTTATCCGTTTATGAGAAGTGATCGGCGTTGTTTGATTTGTGAGTTAGTTATCAGTGCTTGGTCCTCCATCCCAAGTTATTTTAACAGCTTATCTCGTTATCGCCGGTGATCCATCCTAACTCCTTAAATAGGTGCTTATCGTCAGTATCTTATATAGTTATCAGGTATAATTTATTTCTAAAAATTTTGATTTTATTACTTCCCTTATCTATCTCTATCCATTATCTATTCTAGTTATTTCATTATTACTTACTCTATGTGTTTATCATTTGTGGATTGTTCTAGTTCTTAGTATTTAACTAAAATAGTTATTATTCGCGATTTAATCTATTGATTTAACATTTAACTACTCTATTTATTATTCGCGATTGATTGTAATTGCTAAAGATTTAATTTATATATTTACCATTTTCGATTTATACTATTTATTTTTAGGGTTTATCCTACGACCTGGTTACTGATGACTAGTTTTGGCTGTGGGGATCAATCGTCGCTATCGCCATGAGCTACTTCGTACATTCGGGTAGTCGTTCAAAATTTTATCCCGAATGCCTTTATGGGTTTAGTTGCCTCCACTATTCATCGTTATAGCTGAACTAATTTTTGACCTCATGCCGACAGTTCTCATAATAATTTCATGAATAAATTATTTTTCTTATTCTATTAATGTAATTTTCTATGATGTTATTCGTGTAATTTTTATCAAGGTAAATTGGGTACGAAACATATTAGCTCCCCTTTTTGGTTTAACATGGTTAAACTACGGTGGGTTACTTTATCTTGTAGATTAATTGTTCAAATTGATTCCTTGTGAAATTCGATGACGCTCCATAATCATGGGGCGTTAAGTGTTCCTCCGTAAAATCGGGAGTATCTTATCATCCGTTCAAAATTATTATGTTAAGGGATTATTTTTCTGTCCCGAAAGAGCTTATTCAAATATTCCGTCACAAGATTTCCCTTTCAGTATTGTGGTTGTTTGTCTGGGGTTTACTGGTAATTATAAATTTGATTATGCGGGGTTTACTATAATTCTGGGAGTCACTTGTCTACTTTTATGATTTAAATTCTTGATTTAGTTCTTTTTGGGATGTAATATTAGGCTTTACATTATTTATAGTAATTCTGCGTTTTGATTTTTTCTAGATTTTTTCAAGTTAGAAAGATATAGCAATGATTTTTATTTAGTTCCCCGTCACCTCCCCCTTTTAATTGATCTTAGGCGCATTTGTGTTTATATTATAATTAGTGAGTTCCCACTGGACTACTCGGAGTTTGTATTTTAGCCGTGTGTGAAATTATATTTTAGGTCGAGTTCACGGGAAATGAGTGCGGACTAAACAGCCAAAAGACTATTTCCCCTTCACCCTTTTCCTCTATACGGAATGATTTTGATTTTTCAGCTCCTGCGTTCTCACGCCGGAGCCTTCACGGGCACGAATTATTGGTGATTATACACGCACTTACACAATTCGATTGCATGTCTGATTTTAATTACTTGTAAGATGTTTCGGCTTTGGGCCTGAAAAATTTCGACGGAAAATATCCATTTGTTTAGATAAATATATATTTTGCCACATAATACATCGTAGTTGTCATTAATAATCTTTGTTCATAATACATCATAACTCTCTTCCCACGCCGACGCCCAGGCAGAGCTCAATCGAGGTTGCCAGGACGCGACGTGAAGAGAGTTTTTGAACATCCTCTCACTCACATTAAAGTTTCTGACTTCAAGATTTCCAAACTGGTTAAAATGAGTTAAAAACTGTCTTGTCAGATTAAAACTGATTAAAACTGCTTCAGGTTAAAAACCGATTAAAATTATGTAAAAATGAATCGGTATATATATACCTATTGTACGACCCTAACCCTGCGTGTTAATTTTGATTTAGTAAAACAAAATTTGACCTTGTGATTTTCTAGTATATTCTATTCTTAATTTTATTATTTTGTAATTTAATTTGACAATTTTTCTTTTGAGTTTTTTAATTGAATTGTTTCCAATTCAAATTATTTGATTTTTTTTCCATTTTCATGGAATTTTGCATTTTTTGGTAAATTGTCAAATTTCGGTCAAATTGTTAGGTTTTCGTGTTATTTTTATGTTTATTTCGTGTGGATCTTGTTGCACTCTGTTATTATTTTAATTTATTTTTGTGTTTTATAATTTTATATTTAATTGTTTTCTTTCTTGTATTTTAGCAGGGTTAGTTGATATTTTAATAGGTTCGATTATGAATCTTCATGTTGTATTTGCGTGTGTATTACCAATTCATTTAAACAACTTACAAGGCCGTTTGTGTTCTGGCTCAACAATATATATATAAATATATTTTAAATTTATTTATTTATTTATTTTTATTTTATATACTTTAATTATTTGTTTTAATAAAGTCAATAATATTATTTATTTATTTTTTAATTATATTATTATTAAATTTAATTGTTTGTTTTAATCAAGTCAATTATTTTATTTATTTATTTTAAAATAATATTATTATTAAATTAAATTGTTTGTTTTAATGAAGTGAATTAAATAATTATTTATTATTTTATTTTCATTTAATTATTTATTTATTATTATTATTATTATTATTTTAATTATTATTATTGTTATTACTATTATTATAATTATTATTATTTATATCATTTTTATTATTATCATTATTATTATTATTATTATTATTATTATTTTTATTATTATTATTATTTTTGTTAATATTATTATTATTATTGTTAATATTTTTATTATTATTATTTTTATTATAATTTTTACTATTATTATTATTATTAATATTATTATTATTTTATTTTTATTATTATTATTATTGTTAATATTATTATTATTATTATTGTTAATATTATTATTATTATTATTATTATTATTAATTATATTAATCTTATAAATTAAGATACCGGAATTCAGAATTAAATGGAATCTGACCTTTTTAATAATCGATAGACTATTGACAGAAACCTATGATTATTTATTAATACCAAAAATAAATAAATCTATAAGTCAATAATGAAATTATCTAGTTGCATATTATTTCTAAATAACATAAATCCTACAGAAATTAATATTTTTAATGTATTCTGGATGTGCATGGATTTCAGGTTTGGCAAATATCGAGATGTTATTCAATCCTACATTGATAATTCAGGTAAAATCGAAATAAAAATCAAGCATAAACTGGATGAAATACAAAAAATAATATCTTATATGTTCATGTTGTTTAATTAATAAATTCAATATTTTATATTTGCCATGTGGTCATATTATTTGTTCATCGTGTTTTAAAAACTCTAATAGGTGTGAAAGTTGTGATATAATTATTGATGAGTATCATTTTGTGTATATGTAATAAATGCTATTTTGTTTCAAAAGAAATATTATTCAAGTTACTTTTAACTATTGTGAACATGTTTTATAACCCTTTAAATAAAAAGCAACTAATAATAATCAAAAACATAATAAAATAAGTAAACGTACAATTTTATTTTTTTTCTTTAATATACAAAATTCACATAATTGTTCGTCTGATAAATTGATGATCATTTAGGAGCCAGAATTTCGTTGAATATATCTTGAAATTGCTGTGTTCTTGTAATACTATGGCCGCTATTAATTGCATCAAGCCCTCTATAGTATCCATAGGCAAAACTAACATTTTTATCAACCCATGCCCTCTTATCATCGTGCTTGTTTAACGCTATTTTACTATTTTTAATAGTGAAAAGCTGATGATTCCGGGACCCTATTCTAGTCTGAGGTACTGATATAATCTCGTTATTATTGTAATAATCTAAATATGATTGATGATTTATATTTGTACCCGCTAATTTTACGCCCTTAGCCCTCATAGTCGACTTATTTCCCAATAAACTATAACATTTAGGGCGCAAGAAAACCCACTCACTATACCCTTCCCCTTACTCTCATCCTTAAACTTTCCTATAACGGATGCTAGTCGTCTTCAATAAAAAGGATGAGAGGGTTCATAGTTAGGTGTATCTAAAAGGTTATCCGAAATCATCGCTTTTAATAAAATATCTAATTTTAAATTTTTATCTCCAAAAAGAAGCTGTCCGTATCACAGGCAATTAAATCGATATCACAATTATAAATAGTTCTATACTTTTGCAGCTCTATATAATGCAACTGATACATCCGTAGTTTGAATAGATCTAGTACTGATTGTCCGATGTAACTAGGCCTATCCAAACATATTGAATCCTTATTAAGATGCGTGTCAAACAGATTCTCATCAACTTCGATGGTTTTTCTGAATGCCGGTTTTGACGAATACGTAATTAACCTTTCAAATGAATTACATAGTAGCAAATTCATTCGCTTCTTAAGGTTTTCAATGGATTTACCGTACAAGCTGTTATTATATAATTTAAATAAATCTTTATATATCTCGCTGACTGCATTTGCTCGCAAGTCAGTATTTTTATCTATATAATTTTTAAAAATAGGTTTCTGTGTAAATTTTATACATCTATGTACATTCACAACCTTAACACCATGCGAAAGATAAAGCCTGAGAATCCTCCAATAAAGAACATGATTCTACTTTGGATAATTCGTGAGCATTAGCTTTTCAACTTTTGAATTTGGTGGGCACATCTTTTCCGGTCCAATCGGAAAGTCATTTAAAAAATCATGGAAATTTTCAGGAATATCAATATCAACTTCCATAGTATATCCATATGGAAGGGTTTAATATCCTCAACATTCATACACTCATTCAATACATCATCCAAACCATCTTACACCCAAACAAAATCAGCATACGGCAAAGATTGGCTAAGAGCCCAACCGTACAAATTATTTATGTTTATATAAAACAATTCGGTGTTCTCTGAAGAAGCAACATAGTGTTTGTTAACAAACGTTAACCCTCCTCGTATTCCTCCCTCGTAAAAATTGAACATTTCCATGTTCTGTAAAAGCTCTATGGGTTCATCTAATGTCATAAGCGCTGACGCCCATGACATTCCAGGAATGCCATAGAAATTTAAAGGTTCAAGACCATTGTATGCAATGGCCTTTTCATGGAACTGTTGAAAGTAATCAGCGAGTAGGAATACATCAACTTTTAAATAATGCATCATATAATCACGAAAATTACCACAGTTTTGTTGCATCCAAACCAATTCAGCAGTTGCATACTCATCATCCGTCACACCCTCCCATTTAGGAGGCAATTCATAAGTAGTTTCAAGAACATAAAAAGACGCGGCATAATCATAAGGAAATATACCTTTAGAATCTATAATTGAACCAGGAAAGTCAGAGGTAGTAAGAGTTAGTGTAGTAAGTGTTTTTACAGTCTTAGATAAAGAGCAATTTATAAATTGATTACTATCTATAAATCTAACAGCCAAATTTGTTATATGTACAATTAAAGAAATAAATTTTTCAGTCGAGGTAGGGATAATGTCTAAATTCCAAGAAGGAAAACCGTTGAGACCATGTTTTAAAATATGATGCAGATCGTAACCTTTTAAATTATGAAACACTATCGGAAGAAACTTGTATATTACTATATAAATTACATTTTCGGCACGCTGCACCAAGATATTTACCTGTAAAGTGACAATAGTCTTTAGCAGGATTTACAATCGGTTTCTTGCAAAGATAGCAAGTTCGATATGATTTAAATTCTCGTTATTCAGCGAAAGACATAAAACCTATCAACTTTTTCCCTTCCACATCATAATAAGGTAGGACAATTGTGATAGCAATTTCCTCTACTTTTTTAAGAAATAAAAAAATGCAGTCAGGTCCATAAAATTCATAATATTGCTGTGTTTTTCAGTAGTTATTTAATAGTAAAAGGCCTGCTGAACTAGGCATATGAATTTGGTAATGTCTAACATCAAGTGGTAAAACCGACTCGAAATCGGCATAAATTACATAGGGAGGGGTGATGGTTTTAGAATAATTTTCAAATTTTAAATCTTTGTTATCGGGTAATGTGTAAAGGGTTGTACCCGTCTGATGTTTAGCGCATAGAGCTACATGTTTATTAAAGGCATTATCCAGCCTAAAACCATTTAGGCATTGTGGGCACCATTTGCATCTAATTTGAACTGGACAATCGGGGTTCTGATGACAATTCATTCATTTATTGAGATCACTCACCGCGGTGTAGTGTTTCCTATCACTTTTCTCTAATAAAAGCAAATAAATAGGTGTTCCGTCAGTGACCTTTGAACGATGAATCATACTTAAATGAGGGTGATGGAAGACATAACTATCAGGAACCTCGTCAATTATCACAGTTGGAGTATAAGAAAGGAGGTTTATTGCTAAATTTAAACTGCCATTTTTCTTTACAAATTTGGGGATATTTATTAATTTCATTGGACAATCCGTAATTTCGTCATATACTAAATCGTTTAAAAAATTGGTGTTTTTTGCAGGTCTAGTCCGATTTTCTAAAATTAAATCTTTTTTAAGAATTGCCAGAATAATATAAAGGAAGCATTTATCGTTGGTATTTTTAACATTTATAATAGCTTTTTTAGATGTAATAGCAGAAGAAGTCTGAATATATAGATGACCTGATAAACGACTAATTGGGGAAAATTTGGTAAGTATAAAATCTATTTCTAAAATATTGATTACTCTCCATCCATTGCCTAAATGGGTGAACTTTTCTATTTTTTCATTGAGTTTATTAACTCCTTCAGATAAAAAACTATCAGAAAATTTTTCTGCGTTGTTGGAAAAATAATTATCGTCGATTTCCCCATCTTTTACAAACTGTATTAAAACAGCAAATTGAATTTTAACATCACCCCCCATCTTTCCAATCTCATTAATTAATTTAGAACTGATTCTCCCAGTTAACATTATTTTTATCAGTCGCGCCTCTGATGTATCAAATTTAATTGTTTTAATTGCGACGTT
This sequence comes from Schmidtea mediterranea, assembly GCA_022537955.1. NCBI lineage: Eukaryota > Metazoa > Platyhelminthes > Tricladida > Dugesiidae > Schmidtea > Schmidtea mediterranea. The sequence goes on along the minus strand of CM039679.1, from coordinate 63,551,526 downwards.
TAAATTAATTTGTATTATAGGTTCTAATTAACCACCAACTTGATTAATAGTATTGTTTACAAAATATATATATTATTTATAATATCTAAATTATTTATAATATCAATATCTACATTATTTATAATATCTACATTATTTACAATATCTGCATTATTTATAATATCTGCATTATTTACATTTCTGTATTATTTATAACATCTGTATTATTACTAATATCAATATCTACATTATTTATAATCTCTACATTATTAATTGATTCGTCATCATTGATTTCGATGACTTCGATTTTTATAAGTTTATTTGGTATTTTAGACGTCCTATGTTCAGCAGGTCTTTTATTTTTAGTTATTTTTGTTGGGCGTATATTATTATTATTTATAATATTCATAATATTTACATTATTTTTATTACTGATACGAAACAGATCCTTTTTATTTATTTTAAATGAATCTAAATGGTCTTTGTGAATGTTATAAAAAGCTTTGTATTTTATGGGCTGGGATGTTTTGCATACAGGGCAAATAAAAAAACTGATGCAATTAAATCTATGGACATAGTATTGTTTCATTTTTTGATGATATATTTCACCATGATTCTTTTAGATCATGCAATATTTTGGGTAAAATTTACCTGATAAAATAATAATAAATTAAATAACTTGTATAAAAAATAAAATATAGTTATTTTACAATATTTCATAAAATTATCTTTCATTATTATACAAGTCTATAACATAAAGACTTGTATAATAATAAATGATAGTTCTTATATAGTCAAATGTATTAGACATGGCTTTGCACTTGTTTTGCATAATTATTGCAACATTCGCGCATCATTCATTATTATGCAAGTTTATAACATAAAACCTGTATAATAATAAATGTTTCAAATTATAGGGTGAAAAGCTGCATCTCACTGCAGATTATTATTATTAACAAATTATAGGGCGAATAGCTACATGCTTACTGTAGACTATTATTATTATCATATAAAATAAATATTATTATCATGTAAACTGAATATCATTTTCAAAATATTTCCTATGCAGACTATTATTATTATTATTATCACATAAAATATTATTATTATTATCATATAAAATAAGTATCATTTTTTCAAAATATAGCTGCATGCTCACTGCAGATTATTATTATTATTATCACATCAAATAAGTATTATTATAATATAAAATGAATATCGTTTTCAATGCTTACTGTAGACTATTATTATTATCTTTTTCTTATTATTAATAAAGAATAGATATTTATAACCTAAAATTTAATAAAAACAACCTTTTATTATTCACAGAAATCATTCCCTAGAATTAGTTAAGAATCAACTCTACATGATTTCATAAAATCTTCATAAATTCTTCGCTATTAAATAATTTCCATAAAATCTTCAATAATCAACTTTTCATAAAATCTTCTACTTTTCATAATTTTTCAAAATTTTATTTAAATTCGTTAAATTTTTAAAAATATAATTAATGTAAATTAATATATTTAAATAAAGTTTAAAAATAAATAAATTACTAACATAAATCCTCATCAATATCATCATCAGATGAATCGTCATCCTCAATAGAAGTGGGGGCATTATCCACTATATCATCATCAATAGAAGTGGGGGCATTATCCACTATATCATCCAAAATAATTATTGGGTAAGTTGCCGGAATCATATCATCATCTGAAATTGTTTTTATATTTTGAAAATAAATAAATATTAAACTTACCGATAGATATAACCTCATAAACATCTTCATTAATTGAAGTGGGAGTATCTTCAATAATAATTGTTTCAACATTATTATTATTACGATCTAAAAGAATATTAATAAAATCATTTAATAAACAAATAAATCTTTACCAAAAACGTCATCCAAATCCAAAAGATCCTCATTTTCGGTTACATCGAACCAGTCGAAATTTACTAAAAAATTAATAGTAATAAATAATAAATAAAAATTACCAATGGCGCAGATGGGTGTTGATCGGTGCTGATTGGTGCGGATGGATATGGATGGGTGTGGATGGGTATGGATGGGTTTGGATGAGTATAGATGGGTATGGATGGGTATGGATGGGTATCAACAAAGTGTGTCTCCGGGTAGTGACTGACCGGTGGGCACGTGACATAATAAGGGTTAGGTAATAAGTGTGTCTCCGAGTAGTGACTGACCAGTGGTCACGTGACATAACAAGGGTTAGGTAATAAGTGTGTGTCCAGTGGTCACGTAATCATGAGATCAGTGGACAAAGGTCAGTTACTAGGTAGCAACTGAGTGGACAGCGGTTCTGTTTGCAGTTATTTGAACCTCATTTTCAAATACTTTATATATTACAACATGCACCGGTTCAATCGTAGCTTTAGCAAACTTTATATCTAATCGCAAATTTCCATTTTGAGGTAATTGACTGTGATTTAAATCAAAATCGGGTGCCAAAACAAATGTAAAGAATGGATATTTGTTTTTAAAATCATCAATAGTTATGGAGTATTTGAAAATGAGGTTCAAATAACTGCAAACAGAACCGTGTTGGTTTGAACAGAGTTCAAACATTATTAGTTTGAATATGTTAGTTTGAATGGTATAAATGTATAGATAATTTATGAAAACTTGTCATGGAGTAAGTTTTTCATGTATTATTAATATTATTGATGCAGTTCTGTTCAGGTCTATCGAATTGGAAAACAAATACAAGGACATGAATTAAGGGTATTTCCTCTTGATAAAATTCCATATTTACGTAATAATCAAGCCATAATCGTCATTACTCAATCGTCTCATCTCGGTGGAGAACATGGTTAGCAATATATATGAGGTAATTGACTCTGATTTAAATCGAAATCGGGTGCCAAAACAAATGTAAAAAATGGATATTTGTTTTAAAAATCATCAAGAGTTATAACACAATTAAGGTTTTTATCTAAATAAGCCATATTTGTCACTGTACTCTGCATATGTGTAGCATAATAATTATCATTATCGAAATCTTGAGTATATGTTTCTCTACAATCACTATTTTTCGATAGAGTTAGCGATGTTACTCCAAAAGTTTTGAAAATTGAGCTCGATGTTAAGTATTATCCATTATATTGAGATTCACTTTGAAATGTTACCAATATAAAATTGGGCATTCTTCTATCTCGAAATATTTGTTGTTTATAGAAAGAAGCTGCACCTTTAACAATGGCAAATCGAACAATTTCCTTTGTTTTCAATGGATATATTGCATGCTTAGAATTAAGCCCCAGTTGATGACCTTCTAATACAAAGGGTTCAACACGAACTGTTCTCATCAATAATTTTGCATCAACTAATTGAAGAATTGGTGATGTGGTAGCACTTGTTAGTGAAAATGCCGACTCTGATCTTTTCAATCTAATGTGTACATTAACACCTGGGAGTAAATATTTCGGTTGATCCATAAAATCGAGTTGTAATGATGAGCACATGGTAAATAATTTTGAACCCTTAATCCAATTTTTCCTATCGTCATCACTACCATAACTCATTGGAGTTAAACATGTATTTTTAGTATCGCTATTGTAATTTATAATAGTTTCTATTAGAGCTTTGTGAATATATGTACTGTTACCACCCTCAATCTTGATATTATTAAATCCGAGTACTGCAGCTTTAAAAAGTATATGAAACAAGAAATTGTTTGGTATTACATCACTAGGTTCACCCAACGGTTTTCTATCTTTATCTACAACTTTGATCTGAATAGTTAACAATGTATGGTTCAAATCTAAATATTCCGTTTGGGAACTATTAATAAAAAATCCAATATCAGTTCTACTATCCATAATAGAATTTATCGGGAATATGTCTTTAAAGGCCCCCATTTCAATTACCGCCTGGGGAGATGGTCTATCATATAAACACAATTCAGATTTACCACAAATCATTTTTTAAATATAGTTCCATGTCCTTTTTGTTTATATGTTTATGATGTATTTTACGTTTTTGAGCAGGTGCTGGTTCCTGTTTTTGAAACATACCTGCAACACTAGGTAGAACTTTCCCTAACTCGGATAATGCATTTGATTTCAGAGATGGTAATATTTTCTGCTCATTCATTATCACATCTTTAGAAGTTTTCATACCAAAATTACCAAGGTGTTTAAGAATAGGAAGTGCAAATCTACCAATAGTTCTCAACCATCCTGATCCATACTGTTTACCAATAAAGTATGGTAATTCACCACCACTTTGGCTACCACTATACATACTAATAATATCGTTATTGGCCATCTAATTTACGAAAATGTAATGTCAAATGAGTTTTTGTATCTTTACTAAATTCAATAAATTTACCCATATCATAACGAACATTTATTTCTATATTGTTTATACATGATGTTGATACCGGTAAGTACATGGGATTATCAATATTTATATTGACAACTTCATCCTGATCATGTTTATCAACCCAAACAGATTTCAATAGAGGAACCAAAGAATCACCAACAATTATAGGATCGATGATGTTAGTATATATTAACATTTGTCTATGAAGTTTTATTATTTTTGGTTTGAGTACACCAAAAGCACTTGCCCTATATGTTTGCTTATCTAATCTCAATGTATTAGTCAAATTTTTATCAAATGTAACTTCACAAATGTTATTATTCAGACTGAATTTACATAATTCATCTTTAACAAATTTAATAGTTTTAAATATATGTAAACAATTGAATGAAATATATTTATGTAACTCTTCAAGTGTTTCAATATATAAATCTTTAGTAAATGTAAATTTATCTTCATCTTCATTAATATATGATACAGATATTGTGATTTCTTCTGTCATTACACTGTTTTCTTCAAAAGCATTGAAACGTAATTGGTATTCCTTACCAGTAACAACAATGTTAAGCTTATCACTACCCATTCGCTTGGCTTCATTAATATTTTCAAATATTATTGTAAATGGAGAAAAATCACAACTAATATTTAATCCATCTCTGTAAAACATTTGACAATGCTCATCTAACAATTGATTCGGGATACGATAATATCGTTCAAAATTATTGATTGAGAAAATACCTCTACTGGTTTTGCGAACATTCCTCTTGTAACCGATTTTACAATGACTATAAAATGGGAATGTATTGTACACAAATATTATTATTATCATTATTATTATCATTATTCTGATTATTATTATTACTATTATTATAATTACCATTATCCTTATCATTATTATTATTATTATTAAACTTTTGTTTTTGTAGGGATCTGCCCTTATTCCTCAGCTTTATAAAAATATTTCACTTATATCAAGATATAACCGTACTCCATCCTTATTTTACAGTTTTCGATAAAGTATTTATGTTATTTCGAAAATTTTAGCAGCGTTCCGTTCTTATTTTACAGTTTTATCAGAATATTATACTAACAATTGAGCCGCATACCACTTTTACTTTACTATTTTCGATAAGTATTTTAATTAATTCGGAAAATTTGAGCAGCGTTCTGCCCTTATTTTTCAGTTTTATGATAAATATTTTAATTATTTCCGAAAATTCGCGCAGCGTTCCGCCCATATTTTCCGTCTCAACTCAACATAATTTATTTAGTTCTTACATATTATTTAAAAATTTTCTTTTTATAATTCTGGTCGTTTGGATTAATCTTTTTCCGATGGCTATTCATTCTAACTGTTGCAAAGATTTCGCAATTTTCCCTTCTACCCTTTCCCTTTCTTTGTCCTTATGATCTATTTATGTTCATATTATATTTAATGAGTGTCCACCGGACTACTCGGTGTTAGTGATTTTGAGCCGATTGTTGTTAAAGATTTTATGTCGATTTTATCGAAATTGAGTGCAAGAAAGTTGAGCCAAAAGACCCACCCTCGAGCTATCCCTTTTCGCTATTTAGTTCAATAATTTGACGTTCGCGCTCGTCGTTACTCGCGGGCACGAGCTATTGGCGGATGAACGTACTTACACAGTCGATAGTTATGTGTAATTTTACTAACTTGCAATTTGTTTTGGTTGTGAGCCGAAAAAATAAGTAAATAAATGTTACCATACAAATTGGGTAAAAGCTTCGATGCATAAAATCGTTTATTTGGCATTTCACATAGTAATTGGAAGTTCATTTGCAATAAACATTGTTCACTCGCTTCGTCACAAGTTATTTTATCAATAAATTCATATTCTCGAAAGCATATAATTACTCATCACACTCTTCACATAATTGCGTCATTTCACTTCCATACTCACCAACATCGTTCACGCTCACTTCGACAGTTTTCGACAGTTCCAAAAAGAGAAAAAGTGATCCTTCACAAGTGTTAAATTCTGCAAAAATGAACTGGTATATATACTTGTTCTGTGACCCTAACCTTGTTTGTTAATTTTAGTGCGATAAAACAAAATTTGACCTTGAAATTATTAGTGCTATCTAACTTTAATTTTTATTATTTTCTTAATTTAATTTGACAATTTTTTTCTTAAATTTTTAATTAGATTTATTCAACCAAAAATATTTTATTTTAACTCATTTAATTCATTAATTTTTTACTTTTAAATAAATTGTCATTTTTCGGTCAAATCTTTGTGTTATTTTGTTATTTTTATGTTAATTTCCTGCCGATCTTGGTGCATTTTGTTATTATTTTAATTTATTTTTATGTTTTTGATTTTATATCTTTCTAATTATATCTTTCTCACATTTTAAGGTGGTTTATTTGATGTTTTATGGATCTGATTTTAAATCTGCATGTTGTATTTTCGTGCTTTTTTCAATTCATTTAAACAAAATTCAGTCCTGGCCCAACAAATGTATCAGTAATATAGCACGAAAACCCAGCATCAAGATAACTTAAAATACTACATACAACATCAACTAAACACTCTAAAATTTGAGAGAATATAAATAAATATAAAATCACAAAACATTAAAGTAAAATAAAATAAATACAAAATGCATCAATAACCGCACGAAATTTACATAAAAAAATAACATAATAACATAAAAATTTTACCGAAAAACGATAAGTTATATAAAAGTAAAAAATTAATGAATTAAATGAGTTAAAATAAAATATTGTTGGTTGAATAAATCTAATTAAAAACATTAGAAATAAATTGCCAATTTAAATTAAGAAAATAATAAAAATTTAATTTAGATAACATAAATAACTTCAAGGTCAAATTTTATTTTATCGCAATGAAAATAACGAAATACTGATGTGTTTTGACAAATTATCAACTTATTTTGCAGTTTTTTTACTTTGCAGTCTCATTTTCAGTCTTATTATTTTAGTTAGTGCGTTACAACTGTGAGCCGTGCATTCAGGCAATTAACATTGGTAAGTGTTTTGTCTGGACACGACAACTCTCAGTTGGTATGTATTGACATATGATTTAAAATGAATATGTACCTACTATATGAATGAATTCACTATGAATTTATTGATCGATAATGATTAAATGACTTGTGATGATACGAGTGGACAGTGTTTATGCTAATTTATGAACTTCCGACTACTATGTGAGATATAAAAAACTGTAAAATAAGGATGGAGTATGGCTAAATTTTTATATAATTAAAATATTTTCATAAAGCTGACGAATAAGGACGGATCTCTACGAAAAACTTAATAATAATAATGATAATAGTAAGGATAATGGTAATTATAATAATGACAACAATAATAATGATAATAATAATAATAATGATGATGATAATAATAATAATAATAATAATAATAATAATAATAATTATAATAATAGCAGTAACAATTAATAAAGATAACACATATAATAGTAACTATGATAATACTAGTAACAATAATAGGGAACATGGTGTTGGGTTATTATTATTGAAAGTCGGTTCCCTCTGACTCCTCGTGTCCTTTTCGAATAAAATAACCAAACCAAACACAAAATAATTTTATTTGGACTTTATCACAGTTACAACTCAATCTGATTTATTTCAATTTTTTGTAATCACAATTTCACTGATTTATTTGCACCCTTCAACCACCGTATAAATTTGATTATCTTAAGGTAGGTTATCCAATGGATAATCACCCTTTCTGATAGATAACTCTGACTTTACTTTGGTTTAGATTCTTCTACTGACCTGAATACACTACTCGTTTGCTTCGACCACTGGCTATTTCGTGTTTTTCATTTTTCCTTTTATACTCCTGCTCAGATTGTTTTCAGACGATTGTCAACAACATTTGCTACATTATTAAATTATTAAAAATAATTACTTCCCACAGACTACCTTAGCCGACATTTGTCAACAACGTTTGCTCCATTACTAAATTACAAATTAGGAAATAATTACCTCTCCATAGATCAGTGGCGCCCATTTAATATTGTTTAGGCCAATTTACCCTTTTATATTATTCCGTCTAAACGCCGGGTTTTGCTCATCTCTCGGATTTTCCTCATCTCTCGGGTTTCCCATTGACTCGGGGTTCCCATTAGTAATTAATTTTTTTAATTAATTTCTTTTTTTGTTTTATGTTATTTCCTAGGGACCCTCACTAAATTTTTATTATTATTTCTGGACTCGTCTCTCAATTTGGCGTTCAACCATACCAATTTCCCCCGATCAATACTACTTTCGAATTTTTGTAAATTTTTTAATTAATGTTGCACTTTTATCATTTTGGTGTTTTATTGATTTTACTGAGCTTTTTTTGAAATACCCCAACAATAGAAGTTATAATAGGGATAAGGTTAAGAGAGATACCATGAATATTTAACATAACGAAAAGTGTATAGGCCATAGTAAAATCAATAATACGGACAACGACAAGGAGGACTATAGAAATAGACATAATGACAAATGATATAACAGTATGGATTAACATTTGAAGAAGATAGGAGAACAATGAGATCAAAAACTCGAAATCGAGCACTGGCCGGCATCTCGTTGGACCCAGGGATCGTTCGGTCAATTATAGCCCTAGTAATAGCGCTCACTTTTTGCGGAAGATCCACCACTCGAACACAGTTCCAACGTTGCTTAGTAACGGGTGTTGAGTGGTAAGCGAAAATATTTGTATATGGTTGTCTGGGTAACAACAATATAGTTTCAAAATCTCAACACCCAGAAACCCACCATGGGTAAAAATTGTTGGGATTTGTTTTAATGAATCGACATAGCATGCAAACATAGCAGTACTAATTCAAAAAACCTTCGAAACGTCAGCTAAACACCCTAAAATCTGCGAAAAACATTATTAAAAAATAAAATTAAGAAACACGAAAGTAAAATAAAATATGTACAAAAGACATCAAGAACCGCATGAAATTTACATACAAACTAACAAATGAACATGAGAATTTGATAAGAAATCGACCATTTTCATAAAAGTAGAAAACTAATGAATTAAAGGAGTAAAAATAAAATATTTTTTAGTTGGAGAAATTCGATCGAAAAATCAAAGAAATAAATTGTCGATTTAACCAAGAAATAATAAAAATTTTAAATTAGATAACACTAATAAATTCAAGGTCAAGTTTTATTTTATCGCAGGAAAAAGAACACGCAAAGTTAGGATCACAGAATAGGTATATATATCGATTCATCTTTACAGAAAATCACCACTTTTTTCCTTGTGAAAATCTCTTTTGCCCAACAAGAGAAATTTATTCAGTGCATATATCAGTCAAGTCATTTGTGAAACGTTCAAGACTATCTCAAACTTTTATTATGAGACGATACTTTTCCACGACGCGTATCAAGTACACTTATAAGTAAGTTCCTACTTTGACGTGCCGTTTAAAAAATAGATTGCGTGTGTTGTGAAATTTATAGTGAATGATTATTGTAGAATCAATAATATATTATGATGACACTGTTGAGTTTTCTCTTTGTCAAATATTTTCCGGCCCACAGCCGAAACATACTACAAGCCAATAAAATCATATACAACTATCGAACTGTGTAAGAGCGGTTTCTCTGCCAATAGTTCGTACCCGTGAAGGTCTGTTCGTGAGCAACGACAGACCCGAACGTCAATTTACGCAATCTATAGGGACAGTGAGAAAATCAAGAACTAATCTTTTATCTGACTCTCTTTCACTCATCTCCCAAAAAATCGACCAAAAATCATCATTATACATCGGTTAAAAATTCATCACACCAAGTAGCTCAGTAGACACTCATAAACTATAAGATCGAAACATTTCATCCATAGGATAATATCTGAAAAGAGTAGTATGGGGAGAAATCTTGTGAAATCTGTGCAACAGTTTTGTGTAAAATGATTTAAATTGACTTTAAATAATTAAGTAATACTAAAGAATAATGCAAACTCTCTATCTTATAACTTACCTCTAAGGGAGCCTTAGTAAAAGTTGGCAGTTGAGAATATGATTAAGAAACCTAATGATTTAGAATACATAGGATAATATTCACGTATAAAGAACATCACAAAGAACCTTAGGAGATCAGAGGGAACTTGAACTGAATAACTTCAACCACAATTAAAATTCCAATAGAAAATTGCCAGAGTACCAATACTAAAATACCTGACAGAAAGACCAGCGATGAAATAACATAATTTTACCATTAGAAGAGTTTTATTTTGAATCTATTTTACCATCACAGAATTAGAATTTCATTATCATAATCTTGCTGTAACAAAGGGAAATTTGTATTTTCTACAATAATTAGTTGATGATCCAAACCATATGGTTAATAATTTAATAGATATGATACGAAGATAGACAGGAATCCTCATAACATTGGCATAAAAGGCATAATAGGCATAGAGGACGTCAACGATTTTGCAAAACCAAATTTATGTCCGATAGGTAACTGACGATGACGAAAAGTAATGCCATATTACAATACTGCATCAGGGTATTCAAATAAGACCACCTTTTCACCTTAGCTATCAATCATACTGAACATTCAAGAAAAACAATCAACACGATAATCAGACGATATATTAAATAACAATATCAAGGATAATTTAAAACAAAACTGGATGTCGAACTCACTACCACCACATCTACACCAATTTTTAGTGTTCTAGTGAATCTATTTTTTACCTCAGTAGATTAAGGCGGTTCAATTTATATTTACCCAACATTTAGCTATCTCAATAATGTAGGCAATTTAATTGGTAATTTTCCATCATTTATCTGATTCTAGACCCTGAGAAGAGAAGACTTGGAAGGACGAAAATGAACTACTGAGTTTAGCGTTGAAAAAGCGAACTCGAACGGAACCCGGCGCGCGAGGCATGCCAACGGGCGAAATAATCCTTCTATCGATATGAGGAGATGGAGCGGAAGATTAAATAGAGAACCACTATGGCCAGATGATATCTGAGGCGAGTAAACGCAGAAATAGTCTCTAGGAAGACAACCAACACTAACGGGATGCGCTGGCATATAGGATAACTTACGAGCTGAATAATCCAGGGTTGGCAAGGATAGAAGTGCTCACTAGTATGGTTCTTCCGACACGAGTGTTCCACGAATCTATTTGGCATCGGTTTGGTAATCGGCCAAATGATGAAGATCACATCTACAGCTGTCGACACCAGCTGCAAAACGCACTGATGCGGCCATTCAATCCTGGAAGACCGGAAGGAAGCCGACGAAGAACGAAAATAATTGAATGGAACTTGTTTTTCTTTAAAAAAAATATTGGTTTCTATTTTCAGTATAATTATTAACGTATAACTATGCTAATTTTACTGGAATGACTTCGTTAATTGACAAGCATAAACTAAGAAAATTAGGCAAAGTAACTAAAGAAGAGTAAAGATCACTGTGAAGTTCGACTATCGATTGACCCGTCACTAAAACATCTGCATTAATAATTGAGTTTGAGCCAATGAAAAAAGTTCTTGAGAATGGAAGTAGATACGAGCAAAGGTTATACTGAGCCTCTAGAAATTATAAGTTAACTTCATCAAGACCACCCTTAAAATTCACGGAAGAGATGAGGAGCCCAATTAACTCAGAGATTAGTAACATAATTCCTTTGCATGTACCAACTTTCATCGAAAAATTACTATTCTTTTAAAATCCACTTATTTTTTTCTCTTAAGACATGAAAGCAATTTGTTTCATTAGCCGCATATTGACAAAATTACGACAAGCAAACGCCAGGTTGCACAGCCAGTTATTGCAAATGAGCCGAGAAGTTCAAAAGGGAAGTTGACATTGGTCGAACTGGCACACGTTAAGAAGCTTTACCAAAGACTTTTATAAATTATTTATAAATCTTTTATAAATATACGATAATAGTTGCAGAATCCTAAGAATGTTTGCAATTCTTTTTTACATGTTGACATTGGCCTTGCTTGTATAATCTCAATTTTTTCTGGATCGGTTTTTACTCCATTTTCATTAATGACATGTCCTAAAAAATTAACTTTTTTTAAAAAAATAAGCACTTAGCTGGTGAAAATTTCAGTCTTGACTCTTTAATTCGGCGAAATACAGTTTTCAATCTTTGATAGTTCTTCCAAATATAAGCACATCACCCAAATACACGACACACTTTATCCAATTCTAGTTTTTTAAAATCATGTTTATAACCTTCTGAAAAGTGGACGGCGATGAACAGAATCCAAATGACATTCGTGTAAATTTAAATTGTTCATACCTTGTGCTTAGGGTTTCTGAAATGGAAAAACTGAATCCGAAAATCCGCGGTTTTTTCTCGTGTATTCGAATCCGATATTCGTTAAATTTATCCGATAACTGTTAACTAATTTTTTTTAAATTTAAAATTTCTTAAAATTCATTAATTTTCAACTTTTATATAAATTGTCGATTCATGTTCAACAGCTTGTTTAAATAAACCTTAAAAATTTATTTATATCGACAAAATATAAAGATAAATAATTCTTTCAGTTAGTTTTAATTAAAGTCACTTATTTTAACCCATCTAGATGAGCTGAAAAAATCATCAAAAATAATGGAAAAGAAGAATGTAAAATATGCAAAACAAAAATTTCGAACCGCAATGGCTCTACTGGTGCAATGATAAAAAACATAAAAACGATTCATGGAATTATGCTAAGTAAGTCAAGCCATAAAGATGGTGATAATAGTGAGCCAGTGATGAAAAAACAAAAAACAATGTTTGATTTCATGACACGTTGTAGCCAACAAGAAATTGTGACTAAACTAGCTTTTGTCAATGGAATTTCAATAAGAGCAATTACGAGATCTAATTTTATACTAGAGTCCATAGCCAAATGTACCAAACATCTGCCAAAAAATGAATCTGATGTCATGGGACTTATTCCTAAAAGTTATGAAGAAAAAAGGGTTAACTAAGTACTATATTAATTGAAAAGCTGAAGAGTAATAGAAGATTCAGTATTACACTAGACTAGTGGACAAGTATTCGAATGAAACGCTATGTTAATATCAATATATATGATGATAAGGAAAAAGAACCGTATAATCTTGGAATCGTGAGAACTTTTGGATATTGTTCTGAATCTGACTTAGTTGTTTTAGTTAAAACTCATTTAGAAAACTTTAACATTTCTTTGAGAAAGATATTGTTGCTTCAACTTGTTATGGTGCTTCTATAATGATTAAGTGTGGTAGAAAGAGTCCAACAATATACCAGTTATGCTTCAACCCTGGAATACATTTAGCTGTTTGTGAAACACTTTTTAAAAAAGCGAATATTTGAATTGGAACATATACAGATTGATTTATACATTGATGATAATAATAATTCAATATTGAATGAAGATTATGATGGAGAAGACAGCGTTTAGCACAATTTGTGCTAAATGTTGTCTTCTCCATGTCACATTCTTTTATTAGTACTTGGGAGTAACCACTCAATAGATTTAACTTATAGAAAAACTTTGCTTCTCTAAGTGTATAGAAAAGTTCTTCCTAAGCTAGTATTAGAAATCTTAGTCTTGCCGTCTTTGTACTTAGTGTCCTATAGTCGACGCACATTGTAATATCTCCAATTTTTTCTTACATCAACATTCGGAAAATGTCACGCTGACTTGCTTTTAGTAAATCTTGCACCATGTGATCAACCTCTTCTTCCAGGCTTAATGACACCTTTCTCGGTTACAACGCGATTGACCGAGCATTTCCTGTGTCTATTTCATGCTCACTGATGTACATATCCCAATATATATTTTGTATTTACTAAAAACATTCTTATTTTCTTCTATTGTTTTCATTAACTCTTTCTTTTTGTTTTCTTTAATAGTATAATCTAATGTATCTTTTATGTTTCGTAAATTTTTTTATCGATTGCCACGATCTCACTTTGCTGTTCTGATGAAGACATTTATATATATATATATATATATATATATATATATATATATATGTATATGTGTGTCATGGGTGCAATGCCACATACATTGGAATGACTGCCCGTCATTTTCACTCTCAAGTTTTTGATCACAGTCAACCGATGGAATTGAATGATATTTGTAAACGCAAATTTGTGATGCATGATGAAACTAAATGTAAAATAGTTTTGTTTTAATCAAAATAATAATAATAATAATAATAATAATATAATTTTTGATATAATTTTAATTTTGTTTAAATAAAGACTTGGATTAATAAATGACTTGTGATTCTGAATTAAACGAAGATGTTTTAACAACATCTAATAATAGTAATCAGTAAATTATTTCTTTTTTATATTATTGTAAAATATTATTTTAAAAATTATTTTTCTTCAGTACGAATGTTTTTCTTTTTAACACAAATTTTAAGTAATAAAGTTGAAAATGAAGTTTAAATGAAGAAAAACGAATTTTTTTAAAAAATAAAACTAACAATTATTTTTCAAATTTATTTATGTAATTTAATTTGACTTTGTGAATGTTTAGCGATTCTCTTGGTAAGGACTTTGAAGGTCGGCAAGCAGATGTTAATCGATTTTTTAAGGAATTCGCTTTATAATAAATAGTGAAATTATTAACAATTATTGGAACCGGAAGTGCAATCAACAATACTCCAAAGATACAACATATGGATCCTAGAAATTTCCCGATTGCAGTTTGTGGGATCATGTCGCCATAACCAACAGTAGTCATCGTAATTGTCACCCACCAAAAAGATTTAGGGATGTTATTAAATTGAGTTTCGTCATCAATACTTTCGACGACGTAAATGACAGTTCCGAAAATAATAACATTAACAATGATGAACATCATCAACATTGACAGTTCCTTCCAGCTGCTTTTCAAAGTTAAAAACAGAGACTGCAATCCAATTGAATGACGAATTAATTTCAATACGCGAACAATTCGCATCAACTGAAATATTTGCACCGCATTCAACAATATTCGCATCGAATAGCCTTGATGAGAGTCAATGATTTTTACCACCAAGCTATAAAGCAAATATGGCAAAACTGAAGAGATGTCAATGAAGTTGTGAAAGTTTTTGATGAATTTGATTTTTGACGGACACAGAATGAAGCGAATTGATAATTCAAGGGAAAACCAAATCGTACAGACCAATTCTATGAATTCAAAGCTGCTGTGCTTTGAGGTAAGTTCCAGAATTTTTACATTCTTTGAGTGATTGGAATGAAAATCATGCACAATATTGAAGCTGGGAACTGTTTCAATTACGATACAGGTCGCTGACAAAATTATGAATAGTATAGAAATAAGGTTTGTTATCTAAATGAATAAAAAATTTTAAAACATTTTAAAATATGGAAAATATTTAATTTTTCTCAATGGAATGGTTTGTAATTTAATTGTTTTTAATGTTTTGTTTCAAAGACTTTTACTTACAAATACCGTGTTTATTCACGTTGCTGCATTCCAACTAATATTGACATACAGTAGACTCTCGATTATTCGGAAATTTCAATACCGGGTTTTTTATTTTGTCGTTCAGATATCGGTTTATCCGGATAATCAAGAGTATAAATACATTCAATACAAAAAGGCATATTTCTCGAACAAATTGAAAATAGCAAAACTCAAGATTTGTATTACATAAAATGTTGCATATTAAAATTATTAAAGGGGAACAATTTAATCAATTTATCAACAGTTTCTTTTATCATCAACAATAAAAATGATTTAGATTATCCATTCTTTATCAACAACTCAACTAATTTATCAACACTTTTTACCGAATTAGCAAAAGTAGAAGATAAAGCCCATGAACGATAAATCAATCCTTTCACCATATTTCTCTTATACTTAAATTCACAAAAACTTTCTGGAGAAGTATAAAGACCAGTATCAGTTGGTTTTCTATAAATCCTTAGGATCCATGTTGTGGAAAGTCTGAATGTAATTTGTCGGATAGGTGTGAATTGAATGTTGATCTGGGTGATGGTAAAAATGGATATAAAAAAATTGAGCCTAAATATGTGTTAGTATTGCCGTACTCTGAAGGCTTTACAAATTATAAGAGGAAGTTGGGTAAACTGATAGGAAATTTAGAGTATAAGATCGTCTCTAATTCGTGTAAGGTACGCAATATGTTTATTAATAAATCAAAAACTCCGGTTGGATTGTGTTCTGATCTCGTTTATCAATTTACATGTAATGGGTGTAATGCCACATACATTGGAGAGACTTCCCGTCATCTCTGTACTCGAGTTCTAAAGCATTGTCGATTGAAGGGTTTGACCAATATTAGTGAACACAATAGAGGCTGTAAAAGTGATATCGGAATGTCTGATTTTAGAATTTTGTTGAGAAGTTTTAATAGTTATTGGGAACGAGTGATATGTGAAGCATTGCTGATAAGGTCATTGGATCCAAAGATTAATGTGCAGAGTGATGTGACTACGAATGTTTTGAATGTTTTTAAATAGTTTATGTATGTTAAATCATGTTTGTCTTTTTAATATTATTAAAATAATTGAAAATTTTAAATTGCATTAATTTTTAAAAAATTAGAATATAAGTAAAAAATTTAAAATTTAAAATTAATTTAAAATATATTTTTAAAAATATTTATTTATTAAAAAATTAAATTAATAAAAAATAATTTGTTTAAATTAAATGTTAATTCATAATATTTTTAGTTGGTTTTGAGTACCTGAAGATGATAGCTGTGCTATCGAAATATATCGTACGAAAGGTTTTTTATTGGCGTTATCGTTTAATTATTATTATTATTATTATTATTATTATTAAATATTCTTGAAAAAATAAAGTTTCCCCAAAAAAAGCTTTAACGTGTCTTTTAAAGAAAAAATAAAATCTTGTCTAATTTTGCGGCATTTTATAAATTGATAGTATTGAAATGTTATTAAAGTCAAGAGCATTTTTACCTTTGAGTAAACCGATTGATGTTTTCCTTCTAAAATTTTCCACAGATTATTTTTGAAGGTAAAATTTTCAGCTTTAATGCTTTTACCACAGACTTCCATCTTTAAATTTTCAGCGAATATTCGATCAAAATAGCGAGCCTGACAACAGGGACTGATGTAAATCTCATCAAGTCCCCAATATTGCAAATCGTCAATGAAGAGCTTAATGCATTGGTTATTGGTGAAGTGGAGCTTGTCGAGACGGTAAAAATTCAGAATCGTTCCAAAACAAGAAGAATTTCGATAAAAATAGTACTCATCTCGGTTTGGGTCGTATTTGTCACACAAGGTTAGAATTTCACTGACCGTTCTGCAATTCATTAGTTTTGTAAGTCGGGATTTGGAATACTTCTGCAATGTTCCGTACATAGTTTCATGAATTTGGCCCCCGACGTTTAACTTTATCCGACTATTGAAGGCGCGCTTAATCATAAAATTTATCTAGAAATGATATTTTAAAATTTAAACCGTCATTTATTGGTAATAAAATAATAATAATAATAATAATAATAATAATAATAATAATAATAATAATTGGACAATTGTTTCCTCCATTTAAAATTCATCATAAAAAGTTAATAAATTATAAATTTCTAAATTATTTTTTGAATTTTGATTTTTAAAGAAATTAAATTTTTTCGAAATTTTATTTATATTTTAAAAACATCTTCTATGATTTGTTCTATTAATTTATGTAATACATTAAAAAAGTATTCAGAACTCATAATAAAAAGGAGAGAATTTTAATTCAATTATAGTTAAAACAATTAATTAATTAGAATTATTATATTTTTTTAATAGGCGAGTCAATCACATCTAGAAACATCAAGTTTTTTAATAATTTAAATAAAAATTACTTTTAATAAAAGCTTTTAATCACAATAAATAGGATCCTCGATAATATAAAAAACTATTCAATAATAAATTATTACATTTGCTTTAATTTTTAATTTTAATTTAAATCAAATTTTATTTGGATAGTTTATTAAATACAAATTATTTTGTTCTAGACGAGACGAAACTAAACTTACTTTTCGTTTCATTTGTTTTCGTTCATTTTTATAAAAATACATTTTACTTTCGAGGTTTCCCCAACTATTTTTATACATTTGTATTAATATAAAATAATTTTTGTTTTTTTTTCAATTATCACAAAGTATACAAAATTATCAATATTTGTATATATAAATTGAGGTTTTATTTCTCAATTTCGTTCATTTAAATAAATAAATAAAATAACACCGATTACCATTGTAATAATTCAAATACAAATTGTACAAATCAAATTTCCTTAAAAAACATCACGTAATAAATGTTTTAGGTGCAATTGCATCCTCTTGTCCAATCTGGACTGAATCATAAATAGTCCCGAAAATTTTAATTGAATATGAATACACTTAGCCCTCGATTTACAAGGTAGATTGGTCCTCAAAAATGCCGTTTAAATCAAAACCGTACAATCAGTAATTAAATATATGTTTTATAGAAAAATAAGATTACAATATAAATCCTTATTGATGATATATATCAGCTTACTTAGATTAAAATGAAATTAATTGCTTATTGAGATTTTAAACTTGTGGTATATTTTTGGTTTTTTGAATTCTAATTTTGTTTTAAATTTTGTTTTCAAAGATTTTTGTGAACGTGTTAAACTGAAAACTAGTGTAATATAAATTGAATTTTTCCGCATTTCTTTAATCGTGTTAAACCGAAACCGTGCAAATCGATGGCTAGGTGTATTGTATTAAATCTCAGTTATTGAATGACTAGTCGCAGTTTTGTAATTTTTTTAAAATTGTTTATATTAGTTTTAAAATTTAATTACATATAAGAAATATAAATATTTGATTTACAAAAATTATATATTTATGATATTTCTATTAATATTTATTACACTCAAATCATTCTACAAAAGCGATCTTTAAGCGGTGACCCGACAGATATATTGAGAAAGAGACCAAAAGCTATGACAATGCCTTTGTATGCTGAGGTTTCTGTGATTATTATTATTTTGCGATTTTAAACTATTAACTGATTTTTAGAGACTTTGCAGTAAAAAGTTGTTGATTTTAGTAAAATAATTTTTAGTAAACATAATTATTAGAGAAAATTCAAGACTATTTTAAGAAGTTCCAAACTGAAAATATTCCCCCAGTAACCCATTGGAATTATTAATGATCATAATATTGTGTCATAATAGCTCTAGTGGATTATTTTCTCTATTTTATTTCTTAGAAAAGCAATTAATTTTAATATTTCCCATTGATATGCTGATATGATATCACTAAAACAAACAATTCTTATTTATAATTCAATAATTTTCAATAAATAATTTTTTTCCCTAAATTTTATTCAAAACAATAATGACTCTAATTGACAAACCGATCAGATTAAATGAATGGGATTCTTTACTGAAATGTTACTTTAATTGGACATATGGTGGCTATAGATATATTTTGATAAATGATCTAAATTCTATGTTAAATAATGGAGAAATTAATATTTTTTAATTGGCTATTTACTTGACAATACTATTGCTATTTATTTATAAACTTTATTACAAGTGTTATAAATAAAATATTATTATTTATATGTTTCTATATTGTTTATACCCAAGATTAAATACAGTACATCTCATATTAATCCACACATCTCCACTTAGAAGCATCTAGGTCGAGTTGCAGTTTTATGTAGGTCACAAAAATATATAACTCTTAACGATAGTACACATACTTTTCCGTAAGGAACCAATCAAAATTCAATACAAAATAGATATTGGGAAATGTACATCATTTATTAACAAAATTCTAAGTCTTTAAATACTCAGAGAAAATTTATCTAGATCAATCTATATTTATATAAGGCAATAAAATTTATACACGTGAGAAAACATTACATATATAAGATATTTTATACCTTCTATTAGCATAGTTTTCTTAGTATTATATTTATATGAGTCTTTAATTATAAAACAAACTTTAGATATCATATTTCAACTTTATAATCTAAAAAATAGCACAAATCAAAATGTGCAAAAAATTAACATTCCTAAAAAATATTTACCAGCTCAAAAAACAAAAACTAAAATTGTTAAAATATATTTCCAAATCAAAAATATCCTAAAATTTGAAAAATTAAAAATATTCTCAACGGCTATAATATAAAGAGACACAATTTTAAATAATTATTTCATCAACCTTTTAAATCTGTTTATCTCAAACAAAGAAACGGATGAAGTTATAAATAATCTTCAATTTCTTGTCAATCGTATAAAAAATAGTTGAAGATATTTTTATCGAATACAAACATCATTCTCAACTTACAGACAACAAATCATAAAAAAGGCATTGAATGGAGTATTTTTTATGAATTATTTGATGATGAAGTTAAATGGTTAGAATTATTTTTAAGTTTCATATATGTTAAATAATTCTAAGTCTGGTAAATTCTTAAATTTATTTTATGATATAATAGTTCTATTATTTACTTTTTTGGAATCAAAGACTATTGTGTAACAATGAACATGAAATATGAAATATGCTTCAGACACACAATAACATACACACATGCATCAAACCATTAAATAATAATTACTAATTAGTTTATTTAATTATTTAATTACTGATAATCTACATGAAAAATATTTTAGAAAAATCTGACTCGGACTTTGAAAATTATTTTCAATGGTCTATAATAGTATATCATTATTTTGATTGAATTATTATTTGAATTAAAATCGCCCGATGGGTTTATTCCAACAGCGGATGGAGTTTATTGACTAAACCCGCTACAAAACAAAAGAGATTGATGTCAAATATGAAAATCTAAAGAATTTAATAAAACTAAAGACTGGATTAGCAGTTACATTTATTCATATAAAGGCATATCAAAAACTATAATAAATATTCTAATGTATTTGTTGTTGTTTTATTTCAGGTATGGATCAAGTAGAAATTCGAACACTTAAGTTACGCATGTGAAAGGTTGAAGCGGCATATAAACAAGTGTGCGAAGACAATGGGTTTGCGAACACATTAAATATAAACAGCGAGGACAAATAAATAGATATTTTCACCAGATCGCGATGGTAGACGCATATGACCGCTTTCTGCAACAACGCAAGTGCTGGTCGAGAACTATTGTAAATCTGAAAAGCTCGAATGGATTCGACATCGTCATTGACGAGTATCTTAAATAATATACGAATGAAGATTGGACTGTATCCGTCTACAAGGATATATCAATCGCAATTAATTCAATATTAAAGTTAAATGTAAAAATCATGAAATCATTTAGATGCATTTTAATATATAGGAAAGAAGAGCTGACATTATTCCAGTATTCTAAATTTTTTCTTTGAAATTTTAGCAATAGTGAGGAGAAATGCGTACGAGGGTTTAGATAATTTCAAGTGATATGCAAAGAGATCTAACGAATTAAAATTGCGTACAGGCTTTCTATAAGCAGGACTTTAGAAGTTCGCATTTTGGTGCATTCACCTTTGGCTGGCATCCAACAATTTGATACAGTACCAACATTGCTTAGCGATCTGTATCAAGTAGTTTAAACTGAATGTTTTGTTGGGGTTGTTAGGTGATAGTAGCTAAGGACAGCAACTTCAACAAGCCTAAAGACTCAACACTATTAACATTTAGAAAATACAAATTTTATAAAATTTGTTAAAAACTTATGCCTATCTTTCGTTTTTTATTTTCGTTTCATAAATAACTCTTATAAAATTTGACATTCTTCTTAAGAGATTTCATTTAATAAACTTTAATTTAAAATATTTATATAATACTAATAATTAAATGTCTTAAATTATTTGTTTTAAAAAACGATATTTGGTATCATTTTGAATGGTATAGAAATGTAAATCGTTATTTTATAATTTTTAGTTATTTAACTTTTATGAAAAAGTTAATTTAATTATTTATATTTTATTTCAGATCTATGTCAAATAATTATCAGTTTACTCTTCCTCCATTAACTCATAGCTATCCAGTACCTACAAGTTATTTACCTCCAACAAGTGTTCAGAATTCTTTGCCGACACTTCCAGAACAAGCATGGACTGAACATATTGCACAAGATGGAAGGACTTATTACTATAATTTAATTACTAAACAATCAACATGGGAAAAACCAGATGAATTAAAAACTCCCGCTGAAAAAATTTTATCTGAATGTCCTTGGAAAGAGTTCAAATCAGAACAAGGAAAAATATATTATTATAACACAGTTACTCAGCAATCCGTTTGGCAGAAGCCCCCAGAGCTTGCGGAAGCTGAGAAATTAGCCTATGGAAATAATGATACTTCAGATAATGAAATTAATGAAAACAATACGACAGATAAACCAAAAGAATCATCTGCCATAGACGAAGCAATTAAAGCGACTTTGGGTTCAATGCCTTCATCATCTGATAAAGTAAATTCTCATAAAGACTCAAGTTCTGAAGATGAAGTAAATCCAGCTCACAATATCCCGATTCCAGAAAAAGTAGTATATAGGACTAAAGAGGAACTCGAGGAAGGTTGGCGAGTTATTCTTAAAGAATTAAATGTACCTGGAAATGCCACTTGGGAAACCGCAGTTAAAATGATATCTGGTGATCCCAGATATCAAGAATTGAAGAAATATAATCAAAAGAAGCAGATTTTTAATACATACAAAACTCAAAGACAAAAGGATGAGCGAGAAGAAGCCAGATTAAGAATTAAAAAGGCTAAAGAAGATTTAGAAAAATTCTTAATGAATCATTCAAAACTATCGTCAGCGATCGGATACAGGAAAGCTGATTCACTTTTGAGTGATTGTCCCGAATGGACGGCGGTTCCTGAAAGAGATAGGCGTGAAATATATGAGGATACTTTGATTCAAATGGGAAAACGCGAGAAAGAAGAAGCAAAAGTATTAAGAAAAAGAAATATTAAATTATTTAATGAAATACTTGATGTGATGCCAAATTTAACTTTTAAAACAACTTGGTATGAAGCTCAACGAATTTTATTGGAAAATCCACGGTAAGATGCCAGTAAAATAATTTTAATATTATTTTTAATAATAGTTGATAATCGTTGATAATTATTTCAATTAATGTTTTGTACATGATCGGTAATATAGATAGCACCAGGTAATATTATAATTACCTTTACCAATTGCTTTATAACAATTTATAGATTATGTTGCCATTTAATTAATAATGATTATATTGTAGGGTAATGCCTTTTTCTAAACATCTTTCATTTTATTAGCTTTTATAATAATTTCACTATTATAGTTTACTAGTGACATTAAAATTCGATTATTTTATTGATTAACCCGACTTACTCTGTTCTAGATACATTAAGGAATATCGGGTGAATCCCATTGACATTATTTGGGTAAAGCGGAATTTACGCCCCCAAATATTAATATTGATTTTTAATTAATTTATAAATGGGAGCGTATATTCCGTTTTACCCTTTTAAATTTACGAATTCAATTTCTATTAGATTTGTGGAGTAATTTTTATCGTCAATAGAATCCAAATAAGTAGTTTCTCGAAATCAACAGTTAAAGAGGAAACAACAAGCTCTTGAAATGTGCACTTACTTTGCCATATTAAAGGAATCAATATTTTTCACTCTATATCTTTGGGTGTTTTTCCTCCATAAAATTTTTGAAAATAATCGACGTTATTGATTGACTTTTGTTCAAAATGAATATATTTGTTTTATTTACAAATTGCGTATTAAGTGAAAATTTTTACTCTAGTCGTGTTTATAAAAACGTATTAATGTCTTATTAAATTTATCAAAATCTTAATTAAGCCGTTCACTTCCACTGTCTCAGTTGTAACGTGGATTATTTTGAACATGTGACGCAAGATAGCAGAACTATAATGAAATCGACATGGTGCATTTGGAACTTGATTACTAATTAATTTTATGTCAGATTTAGGCCAAATATTCAGTTTATTAAACGAGGATTTGATATTGTTTTTCTTTAATTTCTCTGGTAAAAACAATGAGCCATTAAGCATTTCTTCAAATTGACAAAACAGCAAAAGCTTCTTTTTTCCGTTATTCTGTACTCATTTCTAGTATATTTGTATTCTGGATATGGATATATCATTTTGTATAATATTTCCACCATTTATATTATTAATAATCAATATTTGAATCAATAATATTTTATTGCAAACTCATGGATTTTATGTTAATATCATAATTTTCTAAATATTTTGATTATAATATGAATTTTATTCTCACGTCAAGGAGTTAATCTGTCATATGTTTATCAATTCCGTTCAATTCAAAATGTATTAAACTTAAATTATTTCAGATTTGTTGAGGATGAAGACTTGCAAAGTATGGATAAAGAAGACGCTTTAATATGTTTTGAAGAACATATACGTTTATTGGAAAAAGATCACGAAGAAGAAAAAGAAAGAGAAAAAAGGCGTCTTAAACGAATGCAACGAAAAAACCGAGAAGCGTTTGCAGTTTTCATGGATGAATTACACGAAAAAGGCAAATTGACATCTCTGTCCATGTGGAAAGATTTATACGAAATCATTAGCAGAGATGAACGATTTTATAAGATGCTGTCACAGCCAGGTTCCACACCTTTGGATTTGTTTAAATTCTATGTTCTCGAATTGAAGTCCCGTTTCTCCAAAGAAAAACGAATTGTTAAAGAAATCCTTGAAGACAGAAATTTCACTTTCGATTTTAACACATCTCTGGAATCTTTCTTGAAAGTTATTGAAATCGATGAAAGAGGTCGAACTTTGGATCCGGGAAACGTTCGAATGGCATACACTAGTCTCATTGAACGGGCAGAATCTATCGAAAAGCAACGATTAAAAGAAGTACTAAAACAACAGAAGAAATCAGAATTCAATTTCAAGCAAATGCTGAAGTCTCACGACATTAAGAGTTCTGTCAGTTGGGAAGAAGTCTGCCAGAAATTGGGGAATCTAGAAGATTTCAAATCCGTCGAACTGGAATCCGATAGAATGAAATATTACAAAGAATATCTCCTAACTATTCGCAGCCGGTCTAGGAGCAAGTTTTCCCAGGAAATCAAACGGAAACGAAAGCACAGATCGAATTCAAAAGAAAGCGTTTCGAGTAGAGAACACAAAACAAATCGTGACAAACCGAAGAGAAAGAAGAAAAAGCACAGTCGAGACAGCTCAGCGGATTCGAAAGACAAAAATAACGGAACCGAGGATGATTCGAAAGGCAAATATAAACTCCATAAGAAATCGAAAAAGAAAAAGAAGAAGCGAAAGCATAATCGACAGGATTCTTCATCCGATGAAATGGGACCGACTGCAACAGTTGGTCAAAAGCCGGTGGATGCTAGACAACCGTCAGAGGGAGAAGTGATCGATGAGGATGAGCCGGAACCGAGGCAGGTATTGAATCATCCGAAAGCAATTGTTTCATCATCAGCAGAAATGAGTGAGAATGAACTCGAAGCAGAAAAGAACAAATTGTTGGCGGAATTGCAAAATTAATGTAAATTTACTGTAATAATAATAATAATAATAATCCGTTTGTAAATGTGGTTTTCGCATTTAATACGTTTTTCAATAAAAAACATTTCAGTCTGTATGAGTGTTTGTTTCTAATGGAATAAATGATCTTTGAGGCTGTTAATCAATAATTTTAATCGATTATATTGTGCATTTTTTCATTTGATAACAATTAGGAGTGGTTACCATGGTGACGTTTACTAAAGCATAGATATTCTGTTTGCAAGGAATCATTTATTCGAAAATGTACTTTGTTATTAAGGGCACGGTTTTTGTGAATAGTTGCCATGGTGATATTTTTAATTATTTAGTTATATATATATATATTTATGCACTACTTCGGCTGGACTAAATCCTATTGTACTTTGAATTATTGAATTAAGCATGAATTAAATTTCTTCAGATTTTATAAATTTTATATTTTAAGGAAATTTGTATGGCATCGTATTTTTCTAAATTTTCTTCCAATCATTCTATTTGCTGAATGATGATGCGCAATTGAATAAACTATTTTAATTTTATGAATATTCATTAAATCTATTAATTTTGCTTCAAATGATTTTCCTGTTTACAATATAGACGTATTCCATTTTTTCAAAATTTAATGTTTTTTGACAACGTTGCTGTTGTTCTTCACCTTGTCGTGATACTGCTCTTAATGATGTGTCTACTGAATTGATCCATATTTCCAACATATCTTTTCCAAGAATTTTACCTTTTAGAAGTACGCAAAATTCAATTAAAATTGTCTCAAATAAATTTGAGTATTTATGATTAACAATGGTTTCCTTCGTGTGTATTGTCAACATCTTTTACGCTCATCATAACCTTGAACTACACTTACTATTTGTTCTGTGTGATAAATAATCATGGAGTGTTTTTACACCTGTATGAAAAAATTGATGTATATGCTCTATAAACTGTTTTATCTTTCATTTGGCATCCATATTTTATTTTTGTTTGTCTTTATGACATTAATTGTAAATTTCAAACTTGGTCTGTTCTTTTTGTATTTTTTCTCTTATATGTTGCGCTTAAAGCCAAAATTAAAACAAACTAATTTCAGTATTAGTTAAAAATAGAAATAAAGAAAATGGCCACTCACATACACATGCACCGCAAGCAGAAACTAAAAATCAAATAAACAAATTAAAAATATAACAAAATTTATTAAAACAAATATTAATAAAATTGATAAAAGCTCGCAGACGCAGAAAGAAACACATTAAATAAATAAAACTTCAAAAACCTTGCAAAATAAGGTTTAGAAAAAACATAGGCAGATGCGGCAACCAAGAAACAAAATTTTAAGGGTTAAAAAGAATATTGAATAAAAAGTAATAATAAAAATAGATTCGATAAAATAAAAATAATATATCAAAAAATAGAGAAAAATGAATAAAAAATTATTAAAATATTTTAAAATTAATAGAAACAATAAAAAACCCATAAAATGGCGAAAAATCGCCTATTTGTCGCACACATTCACAAAACAGCTATATAATTCATTATTTCAACTTTAAAAAACGTAACTCATTTTTTACAAAAACCTTAAAAATTCTTAAACTTATATTTGTGAAGTAAGGATTTGTATTTTTGTGTAATTTATTATGACGTTTTTAATCTATTATGTACTAAATAAACCTTAATGACTATGTTTCTTTTCACCACTGACGAGTCATCCTTATCAAAACGTTACACCTATGTATTGTAATATCTCTCAGGAGGGCAGGCTGGTGGTCCGGTTAACGAGTTTACTTTCGTTAGTTTTGGCTACTAATCGTGCACTCCTGACAACTTGGCTGTCCGCGGTGTGGTCTAGTCGTAAGACGTAGGACTTTACCTGCAGGGCGTCGTTTTACAACTCATGGCGGCTGATGGAAACGTCTGTCGAATGAGCAGGATTAAAATATGAGAAGTGCGGTATGAGTTAAGGAGACAAGGATTGATCTCTTGTAGATCATTTAGGTAATCATTTTTTCACAAAAACCTTGTCAGGTTAAATTCGACCTGGGTAGCTACGGATAGGATAGTAGATTCAACTAGTAATTATCTTGGGTTTGAAATCGTTGAATTTAAAACGGAAGCATCAGACGTTTGACCGAATAATGCACATGGCTATAGAAACGACCCCATAAGTTACCGATAATATAAAACGCCAAAAATCTGAGCAAACGCTTGAGGTGGATAAATTAGTTACCAGAAGTTGACCCATAATGTCAAAATTTTAGTTAGATCGCAGTGTTACTCAACAAAATTTCAGAAATGAATCAATAAAATTTAATTCAGTTAAGTCCAATCAAGAAACATCTTAAACAGAAACTTTAGATTATAAGCCTGAATGGTTCAATTCATGTAGCAAAATATAACGCATTATAACTAGCAACCGACAAACAAATTATTGTAGGCCGATCAAGCAAGTAACATTCTGATCGCGATCTACACACATTTCATAAGATAGATTAAGTAAACTTAATTTACCATAATATTGATTTAGTTTATTTTAAGATATTACCATTAACTTTCAGTCTGTGCATTGGGGTCAAATGGACCCCAGTCTTTGTAATAAGTGATATAATAAGTTTTTACACCAACTAACTATGTCAAGCAACTAGATTTGCTTCAACTAAGGTTTTCCACACACATTACAAAAAAAATAATCAAAAATACATTATATATGACGTAGCTACGATAGTTTTAAGCAATTTAATTATATTTTGGTGCATTGGGATTAATCTGACCCCACTTCTTTCCCCGCCTAACAATCTATAGAAGTTGTCTCTTTTTCAAGTGTAAAAAGTGAAATTCAGTGAATATTAGTTTTGAATAGAAGTGTTGTTATTATAAATTAATTTGTTTGTGATAATTATATATTCATATAAAAAACTATTTGGTGACTATTTTTATAAGGTGAGAATATTTATATATTTTTGTGGTTGTTGTGTTTAGTCTAATTTTCTAGGCATATAATAATTCGGATGGCCTGAAAAAGGCAAACTAGCCAGGATATTTGAAATCTATTCGAAAGCATTATCGATTCTGATGATGAAGAGCTAGCAAATGATAACTTTGATAGTGACTTTTCTGATTTCGATGTAGCAACAGATGAAGCTGCTGTTGAAATGCAAAATATAGAAACTGATGAAGAACAAGAAGTAAAAATATAGAAACTGATGAACAAGAAGTACAAAATATAGAAGCTGCTGAAGAAGCTGAAGTGGAAGAAGAAGGAATTTGGTATTACGCGCAAAATAAAAAGTACAAAAGAAAATGGAAGGCAAGTCCACCAAATGTAACTAGAGTTCGCGACTTTCAAATCTTGAGAGAAAGATAAGGAATTTCTGTTGAAACAGCTCAAAATATAAATACTCATCTGGCCGCGTTTAAAAAATTTCTTCCCGAGACATTAATAAATGTAATAGTGGCCGAAACAAATAGAAAAGCTCGGCATTTCTACACTATAATATAATATAATTTAAATTATCTTAATCTTAATCTTATATATTTTGAATAAAAAAGTTTTTTCGTTAATTAATAAAAATAACATGACTATTTTTTAACAAAAAGATCATAAAAAGCATTAAAATATATTTGGGGTCGGGTTGACCCCATGCACAGACTATGGAAAATTTACTATGCACAGACTGAAGGTTAAGAATCAAGAAATTAATTAAATATCAAATATTAACTTATCGAAGAAAACTTGAAATCTCAAATTAAAGCCAACTCTATAGAATTTGTTTAGAAACACCCATTACTTCTGAAGCAATTAGGTTCATCTCGATTTTCGTTCTTTTGTTAAATCTCTATCTCCTATCCGGATCATTTTTTTACATATTTCAACTATTCGTTCTATCATAGCAGTCTCAAACTCCATTCAATCTCCTGCATACAACAAGCAAATCGATTAATCAAGATGAATCTACCAAGAATATCTAAAATCTCCCAAGCCCCATCAGCCATTGCTGCAGCCCAGTATCTAGATAAACTGAAGCGAGAAAATTTCACACTCCGAGAGAAATACAATAAACTGAAAGGTACCTGGGGCTCTCCAGAAGCAACGAAGGAGCTGTATAAGAAGATCACGCGGCTTTCTCGCGCCCGCAATGATCTTATAATAGAAAACCGGAGTCAGCGGATTAACATATCCGACCAGAGCGCCGAACTCAGACAGATATTTACCGAAAAAAAATTGCAAGCCGGAATATGGCTCAACGTTTGGACATTAATTTGGCACATCACTTGCCGACAACGTAGAGCCGAAAATGCTGAAGAAATCCTAAAAATTTTGCAGCCAATAAAGATTACCGTGGAATTTCTTAGCAGAGAAAAGACTACATTGTTGACAGCTGAAGGAGCTCTAATATTTTTATTTAAACAATTGGAGAATACTGATTCTGGTATAAGCTTACAATTTCAACGGACTATTAAAGATGAATTAAATAATAGAAACAAGCCATTGGTTTCATTAATAAAATATTTAGAAAATCCAGAATCAATGCAATGCAAAAAATAATAACTTCTGTGGTTATTCTTCAAAATCAGAATTATGCAAAATGGGGAAACAAATTTATGGAAGATTATTTAATGTACGAATAAATTGCAATGACTCTCATCAATCTGTTGAATCGATGGAATCAATAGAATCGGTCGAAGAAATCGATAACCTATCACTGGCTAAACAGTTGGAGAAAGAAGTTTCACTTAGCCTTGTGGAGAGCAAAATAAAAAACCATTTATCTTAGGGAGTAATAGAAAAAGAATTCAAAATATATGAATCAACTGGAAAAAGAACTGATAATTTACAATGCTTGTTTGACGCGTTATTGTCAATTAAACCGGCGTCCACTCAAAATGAAAGAAATTTTTCAACGGCAGAAAATTTCTTGACAAAAAAAGAGCAAGAATCTGTGATAAAACTTTGGACGCAATGTGTTTCTTAAAAGGATATTTCAAAAACAATAACTAATGGCCCAATATTATTAAAATTTTAAATGTTTATTACTCTTCTAGATGTTATATTTCATTTACATTCTAATATAATAAGTTTATTAATATTTATATATACATTTTATGTGCCAATATTTTCTTATTTCAAATACAATTATTCACTTCTCAAATTTCTCGAGAATTCTCGAGAAATTTGAAAAAGCGATTTCAAGAATTCTATTTCTCGAGAAATAAAAATCGTCGAGATATCAGAAACACTAGTTATGACGAATGGATATTCCTTAGATCCAAATGCTATAATTTACTAGGAAAATCAAAATGCCTAAAAGCTAAGGGAGTGACATTGAAAGACACAAAGTTAACTCATAAATCTTATAAGGACTGTTACGAGAAAAACACTACGTTTTCTGTAGCTCAATTTCGTATTGGTACAAACAATCACCAAAGTTATAGTTTTTAAACTTCAAAGGTTTCACTAACAAACAAAGAGGATAAAAGGGTTTGTGTAGAAAAGAATGTAAGTCTGGGCACTTAACAAAATCACTTACTAGTACTATTTAAAATTTTATTAAATATGAATATTCTGATTTACATTAAAAAGAGTATGGTTTACAGGAAACATGCAGTTCATACTGCAATTAAAAGGAAGAAGAAATAAATCAAATGAAATATAAAGAGTATTTGTTCTATCAGTCTTCGATGAAATTGACGATTTCTGAACTATCTTTTGCAATGACTGGTTTTTATTTGTAAGTTCGTCGAATTAGTCTTTCCGGCTTTGCAATAATTAACTTAATTTTTTTTAATTATTTGTTTTAATAAATGAATTTTTATTTAATAAAATTTTTTGTTTAAATGTTCAAATTTAAGCTTTTTAAAAATTTTTTAATTCACGATAAAAAAACCAAAGTATTTTTTCTCGATTCAAAAGCCTAAAAAATAAAATTGGCTTAAATCGTCTACGATTGGTCGTACTATAGTGAGGGGTATTTTCGAATAAATTAGCTCAGACCCGATTAAAAAACATAAAAATATTTCATCGAATAAGAAGCCTAAGTATTTTTTCATACTTAAAAACCCATAAAAATAAAATTGCCTCAAATCGTATGTCGACTAAAAAGACTAAAATATATTTGCTCGATTAAAAATCCTGAATACTTTTATTTTTATTCTATTTACTTTAATTATTTGTTTTAATTAAGTAAATAATATTATTTATTTATATTTTAATTATATTATTATTAAATTAAATTGTTTGTTTTAATGAAGTGAATTAAATAGTTATTTGTTATTTTATTTTCATTTAATTATTTATTTAATATTATTATTATTATTTTTATTTAATTAATTATTTATTTTATATTATTATTATTTTATTTTATTATTATTAACATTTTTTTAATTAATTTATTTTTTTAAATTTAATTGTAAGTCTTAGAATAATTATTTATTGTAAAAAAGATTGATAAATCATCGAAAAAATTTTGAATTGTAAAAATAACAAACTTTCAATCCATACAAATATTTTTATTGACAATAAAGATTAAATAAAAAGATTAATTTTTATTTCAAATCAAAAATATCCGAGTAATAGGCTTTACGCATTTTGGCCAATAATATATGGATTGTTTGGTCATGTTTGAAATCGTGGCAACATGGACATCCATTTGAACATGTTACTCTTATAATATCTTTACAAGCAATGCAATTTGCAACACATCGGTCAGCAGATCTCTGAACGTTGTCATAGTGAATCTCGAGAAGTTTTCAATGTTAATCCTTGTGAAATGGTAAATGTTTGTTGCGAGAGACTCCGGTGCGCAATAATCTAACGTATTTTTAATTCTTGGATAAAGTTCCTGAATTTTCTTTTATACATGTTAATAACGATAAAAATTTTTCAAAGTAAAATGTGAAAAAATAAATTAATATGAAATTTTCAAAATAATAATAATAATAATAAATTCATCAACAATCAAAGAAAAAGTTAACTTACTTGGTATCAACTTCTGAATACTAATAACCAATACACACTGAAAAATCAATTGATTAATAATTGAACAACAATCACTAGGTACTGTATACAAATGACTGAATATACACTCACTATATACATACTAGGCATTGAATAATTGAGTATCTTATTCATTAAAATTCCCTATTTAACTAATATTTACCCTTTGAACACCGATATTCAGCCCACTTAACCACTTAAAAATAAAATAAAATTTTCTCTCTATCATTTCCTCTTAAAATACTTAGTTATTCACTATACGTACACTCACAATATGTTATAATAACTAGTTACTGAAAAAATCAATATCAAAAAATTGTTTACTGACCAAGAAACTTTTAAATAAAAGCACATAAAAGTTTGGACAATCAAAAGAAGTACAATTTCAATTACAAATTTTATTAACTTCTTCACTCTTTTATCGATCCTTGATGTCTCCAAATTGTTTGGTTGCTTAGCTAACTGGTTGCTATCAAGAAACTATTAATCAAATTCATTGAAGCCCAATCAATTGTTGTATTTTCTCTGAATAAAGATTTATTCATTTGTTTACAGTCTTGTATGTGATTTATTGAAATTATTTTGTAAAACTTAATAGTTTTGTTTAAAAACTTTGAAATTTTTCTATTATTTTTGTAATATTTTTAATTATATCCAACAATGAACATTTACTAAAAGTTATTTTCAAATATGAATGTCAACCTTTTCATTTAATTTTCACAAGCCCCTAAATAAATTAATTGCTAATAGCTCAAAAGAAAAATTACTTAAATTTATTTTTACACATTTTCTATTCTTTTCAATTAAACTCTTGTTGTTTACTGAATGATAAATTAATTAGTAAGTAATACTTACTAAGTATAAGTGTTTGTAATTGATAGCAAAAAGAAACTTGATTAGAAAAATATTCTTAAATTAATTTCACAAAACATATATTACTTTCACAGTACTTGAAATAAATTTTCATATATTTATTGAAAATTAATAGATTTTTAAGTTTCTAAACATCATTGAATAAAATTAATTGATAACAAAAAAAAATTATCATCTACCACAGGGGTGGGCAAACTTTTTTGGGCAGGGGGCCATATGACAATTAAAATAGTTTGAAGGGCCGCATGCTAAACTTTTTTTTATTTTCTGGACAGATTATATCGGCAATTTCAAATATGTGAAAAGTCTAAAGGGCCGCATAAAACGTCGCCGTGGGCCACAGGTTGCCCACCCCTGATCTACCATATTACTATAAATCAAATGATCATCGGCTAACCACTAAATATGTTGAATTTCTAACAAAGCTGTGTACTGATAGATACCGATAAAATCCACTAAAAATCCAAAAATGTATGTTTAATTATTGTAAAATATTTGTCTTTGTAAAAATAAGACTTACCCTTAAATTATGATTAGCATGTGAATAGAATTTGATTAAAGTTGTGAGAAATATTTTAAGATGTTAAATAAAACTGATTAATTTGTAAATAATGTTAGTACTTTGAAGAAATTTTAAAATAATACCTTCATCAAATTGGTAAGAAAATAGTAGTTATTGAGTAATACTTATTAAAATGACCAAAGTTTTATAATTTTTGATAGATGTTTAATAAATTTTGTTAGTAATTTGAATAAAACCTTAAAAAATAAAAAAAAAGTTTCAACATAGTAGCAAATAGTAAAAATAATACTTATTAATTAAAAAAAAATTTATAAAATTACTAAGTTGTAAAATAATTGAGAAAATTTGTTAGATCCTTTTTTAAAATTTTTTAAGATTGTTAGGTAATTGTTCTAGGTACTTGTTGAATGAAAATTAATGTATGTTATCAACTGCTCATAGTATTTAATTGTACAATTTCTCTTCATTTATGGAAATAATAATAAATACTTAAATCATTCAGAAAATTGTCAATAACAACATAAATAATGGGTAACATAAATTTTTTAAATACTAGTCAATTTTAGTTTTTAATAAAATTAAATTAAAAATATACTAATAAAATCAAATAAATACAAATAATTACATGAATCAAACATTTTCTTAGAACATTCATATATTTTTTTCAGATTCCAATAATATCATTAAAATTAACCAAAAACTTATTGATATATTTTGATAACCCCTAAATCAATGAAAATGTATCGATTTCACTAAGTATCCATCCTTTAACATCGATATTGAACCGAATAAATCCCCCTAAAAATATCTTAAATTCCCCTCTTAATCTATTGTTTCCCCTATAAAATATTAAAAAATTTACTGTCAACCAATCATTTCTCTTTAAATGACAATAACCCCAGCTATATTTATTATTTTTGATAAAAATCACCAACTTATTTCGATATTGAACCGAATAAAATTTCTTGAAATCCCCTTAAAATAATATTCCTCTCTTGACCAATCATTTCCCCTAAAATAAAATAAAATTTACTCTCAACCAATCATTTCTCTTTAAATTACAATATTTCATTATTTTCATAAAAATCACCGACTTATTTCGATATTTAATGGAATAGATTTCTTGAAATCCCCTTAAACGATCATAAATACATCACTTGACCAATCATTTCTCCCTAAAATAACAAAATTCTACTGACTCGACCACTTAAAAATATCAACAAACCCGTTCGTAATCGGTCATTTCCCCTTAAAAGATTATAAATTATCTTCTTAACCAATCATTTCCCCACTAAAATATCATAATTTTACCCTCAACCAATCATTTCTCGTCAAATGACATTATTTCTACCGTTCTTTCCCCCACATATCGATATTCATCCAAAAAAAATATTATAAATACACCTCTTAACCAATAATTTCTTTTTAAATGACAATATTTCTTCCATTTTAATTCATTATTTTTCATAAAAATCACCATTTAGATAATATTTACCATAAAATAAAAATATTCAACCGCCTTAATCCCTTTAAAATTATCAACAAATTTGTTCTTAACCAATCATTTCCCTTCAAATGACTTTTTCCGTGCTATATCAATTATATTCATTATTTTCATAAAACCGTATCAAGTAAAATTCCTATGAAAATCTATATTCAACCGAATAAATCCCTTTAAAATACCCTTAAAATTCATCATTTGGATGATATTTTTTCTGTATGTATTCAACCAATCAAATTCCCTTAAAATTATCATAAAAATCTGAATTTTACCAATAAAAAAATTTTCTTTAAAGTATTACAAATTGTTATCGATACCCAACAGTTTCCATCGAAAATCACAACAATTTGATTCTGGCAACAAATTCTAGTAAATAAAAAATTCGTCAAAAATGACTAAAATTGAATAAAATCTATGTTTCCCACATAAATTAAATTTCACTAAATTATTGTAAAATCATAAAATATATAACATATTGTTCAAATAATTAAAATTATTAAATAGTAAATCAAGTATAAATTCAATAAAAATTAACAGTCAACCCATAGATATAATTCAACGATATCCATATGTATACTGATAACCACACTGAGTATACTCTTAAAAATCTCTAAATTATACTACTTTAGTGATTAATATCCACGAAATCAATAAAATAGAAAATATAAGTAATTAAATGACAACCCTTTTTTACTGTAAAATCAATTAAAATTTTAGGTTTCACTAAAATATTTTTAAAAATCAAATGATTTAATCAACTTTTTAAATAGAACAAAATTATAATTAAAATATCATTTACTATTCAACATCTATCAGTCAAATTGGTAAATAATTATCATAAATATATGTTTCATAAACATTTTGTTCTTTAATTTAACTTATATAAAATAATCCTAAAATCAAGTCAATTCTAATAAATTATCAAGAAATTAAGTGTTTCTAAAATTATAGATTTACCCTCATTTCTTCAATAATTTTGTTAAAAACCTAATCAAACCTTTTCTACAAAAACATAATAATTCCCCAAATCTATTAAAATTCAACAGACAAACATGAAATTCACAATAATGATTAAAATTTACTAAAATAAATACCTCGTAAAACTAGATAATATTAAAATTATCATAAAATTTCGCTAAAAGCTCTAGTTGATTAAAATAGTCTAAAATTATTTTATTTTTGTCGTATACAACCTAATCTATTGAAGGGTGTAATTAAATTTATTAAAAGTTAAATAAATTTTCATTGAAAATGACAAGTCAATAACAAGTCAACAAATGGAATTTTAATTAGTAGAGATTATATTCTATAAAGAAAATTTTCAGTGAAGAAGTAATATTGGTGGGAGAGTACATTAAGTGACTAAAATCTTTGAAATTACTGAAAAAAGTGGAAAAGCTAAAGATATCTACTAAATAGATGGCATATCAATTGATATATTAAAAACTTACAAGGGTAATATACTTTGAATGAAGAAAATATACATTGAAGAGGAAAATATTCATTGAAGAGGAAACATATTCATTAAAATGAGAAATTATTCATTGAAGAGGAAAATATTCATTGGAGCGAAAAAATATTTATTGAAGAGGGAAAATAATCATTGAATAACGTAAAATATGAATTGAAGCTAACAAATATTCAGTGAATCGAGAATTGCATATAATAAATTAGACGGTAAAATTTCTCAATGATGAGATGAAATATCAATTAAATATTGGAAAATACTTGAAATAAATGAAGTCTGAATTATTCACTGATCAACAAATATACTTAAAAAGATGAAAATATTCACTGAAAATGAATTTTACTTTAAGAGTGGATGAATTACTATTATATTCAATTAAAAATTATTAACAATTGAGTAGATTTCATTGGTTAATTATATTTAAATAGGGATATATATTTTGATGGATACTTATGTGCGGAAGAATAGTTAGTAAAAACGCCTAGTATGTTTATAGTGAGTTGTACAGTACTCAGTCATTTGTATACAGTACCTAGTGATTGTTGTTCAATTATTAATCAATTGATTTTTCAGTGTGTATGGGTTATCAATATTCAGAAGTTGATACCAAGTAAGTTAACTTTTTCTTTGATTGTTGATGAATTTATTATTATTATTATTATTATTTTGAAAATTTCATATTAATTTATTTTCTTTACATCTTACTTTGAAAAATTTTTATCGTTATTAACATGTATAAAAGAAAATTCAGGAACTTTATCCAAGAATTAAAAATACGTTGGATTATTGCGCACCGGAGTCTCTCGCAACAAACATTTACCATTTCACAAGGATTAACATTGAAGAACTTCTCGAGATTCACTGTGACAACGTTCAGGGATCTGCTGACCGATGTGTTGCAAATTGCATTGCTTGTAAAGATATTATAAGAGTAACATGTTCAAATGGATGTCCATGTTGCCACGATTTCAAACATGACCAAACAATCCATATATTATTGGCCAAAATGAGTAAAGCCTATTACTCGGATATTTTTGATTTGAAATAAAAATTAATCTTTTTTATTTAATCTTTATTGTCAATAAAAATATTTGTATGGATTGAAAGTTTGTTATTTTTACAATTCAAAATTTTTTCGATGATTTATCAATCTTTTTTACAATAAATAATTATTCTAAGACTTACAATTAAATTTTTAAAAAAATAAATTAATTAAAAAAATGTTAATAATAATAAAATAAAATAATAATAATATAAAATAAATAATTAATTAAATAAAAATAATAATAATAATATTAAATAAATAATTAAATGAAAATAAAATAACAAATAACTATTTAATTCACTTCATTAAAACAAACAATTTAATTTAATAATAATATAATTAAAATATAAATAAATAATATTATTTACTTGATTAAAACAAACAATTAAATTTAATAATAATATAATTAAAATATAAATAAATAATATTATTTACTTAATTAAAACAAATAATTAAAGTAAATAAAATAAAAATAAAAGTATTCAGGATTTTTAATCGAGCAAATATATTTTAGGCTTTTTAGTCGACAGGCGATTTGAGGCAATTTTATTTTTATGGGTTTTTAAGTATGAAAAAATACTTAGGCTTCTTATTCGATGAAATATTTTTATGTTTTTTAATCGGGTCTGAGCTAATTTATTCGAAAATACCCCTCACTATAGTACGACCAATCGTAGACGATTTAAGCCAATTTTTATTTTTTAGGCTTTTGAATCAGAAAAAATACTTCGACTTTTTTATCGTGAATTAAAAATTTTAAATTTGAACAAATTAACAAAAAATTATATTAAATATAAATTCATTAATTTAAACGAATAATTAAAACAAAATTTCATTCATTAAAACAAATAATTTTAAAAAAATTTGTTGCGAGAAACTCTGGTGCGTAATAATCCAACGTACTTTTAATTCTTGAATAAAGTTCCTGAATTTTCTTTAAAATTACTTCAAAGAGATAAACTAAATAATAAAATAAAATACATATTTAAATATACATGATTTACCTTTTGACATTTTTTAATACTTAATAAATTAAACAAATTCAAACAAAATATTTATTAATTTATTAACATAGTTATTTCTGATTTAATATTTTCCACATAATCATTATAATCCAAGGATTTTGTTCCGAGTATTACTACTTTCCCTCTTGAAAATCTATTGATACATGATGGATTATATTTTTGAAGACGTAATGCTGGAAATATTTCTTGTTCAAAAATACAATTCATCTTTCTTTGTAATTCATATAGATTTATAAATTTTCCAATATCGATTGTTACAGTGAATTTGTAAATCATGTATATTATATTTCAAAACCCCAGTTTTTAGAGGTTGCTTATATCCCGTTACCCGACAATTCCCCGATCTGAAAAATATTATAGGATACTTACCTGATCGATCTACAACTTGCTGTGGTTTTCCAAATGGGAATTTCATATCAGGAATAGAATATCTTCCTTTATAATTTATGTTACTCAACATTTTCAAATAATTTCAATTCAAGTAATTCTAACAAATTAAAATAAATATAAACAATTAAATAAATAATTAATAATAAAATGGAATTAAGAAATGATGCAGTATATCAAGTAGTTGGACGAAGCGGGTGTGGAAAGACTTTATTTGTATGCAATTTATTATAATCGAACTTGTTCAAATCAATATTCAACAAAATATATTGGCATAGAGGAGCTGACGAAGAACATGGACTTACTCAAAATCAATTCTGTAAATTGAAAATGACAATAATTAAAGAATTTGATAAAAATTGGTCATCTAGATTACATCAAGGCGATGTTATTATTATCGATGATCTATACTAGGAAGGTTATAAAGAAAATGATTTTAATAATTTATTTACAAAAATCGCTCGACATATTGGAGTTACTGTTATTTTCATTACTCAAAACTTGTTTCATCAAAGGGGCGGTCATAGAACTCGTAATTTAAATATAAAATACTTAGTTATTTTTAAAAAACCTTCGAGATGCAACCATTATAGATTTTCTTGCTAGACAAGCTTATCCCAATGACAGACAAACTTTAATTGATTCGTTTCAAGATGCAACAAAAGTTCCCCACGGATATTTGTTCTTTGACTTTACACAACAATGTCCTGATGAACTACGTATTAGAACTGATATTTTCAATGAGAAAGGTGTTGAAAATTGAAATCTGAAAATAATTACTTGAAATGACGTTTAAAAAAGTAATTGTTCAACCTGAAAAAATCAACAAAGAAAAAAGTTACAAAGAAAAGGGTTACTAAACGTAAAATAATAAAAACGAGTAAGAAGATTGTTAAAGATAATAAGTGGATTAAAATATTAACAAAACAACTAGATGAAAAATGTATTTAATATGAAAGTTGAACGTAGTCTACCATACTTTAATGCCTTGAGGAAAGCTCCTAATAATAAATGAATGAATATTTTACAGAATTTTTCTTCATTTGTTAAAGATGATCTAGTTGAAGTTATTGTTAACGTAGTTCGTGGTAATATAAGAATTACTAAAGCTAAAAACCTTTAGTAAACACTAAAAATCGTCGTCTGATGCGAAAAATAATATATAAACAAAATGGTGGATTTTTGGGGGCATTAATTCTAATAGTATTATCTGCAATAAGCGCAATTTCATCATTAACTTCTAAATAGGTTCCAAGAATTCATTACCGGATAAACATAATTTAGATTTAAATATTTTGACAACTTGTAATAATGAAGGAAACATTAACCAAAAATCGAAACACAGTGAAAATATCGAAAAAGTATGGACAGACCCAAAACACCCCGTTGGTTTTGGTGGTGTAAGAAAACTGGCAAAGGAAGTAGTTAATTCAAAGAAAGAAACTCAGAATTGGTTATCTGGGCAAATGGCGTACAGTTTAAATAAACCAATGTTGATGGAATTCAAAACCCGTAGTTTTAAAACAATGGGAGTTGATGATTTATGGCAAATGGATTTGATGGAAATGATAACCTTCTCTAAAAATAATAAGGGATACAAATATATTTTGACATGTGTTTATATATTTAGTCGATTCGCTCGTGCTATTCCAACAAAAACCAAATTGGCCAATGAAATGGCTGAAGCAATCAAGGAATTATTTATTGATGGCAAGCCTCATGATTTACGAACTGATTTGGGTATGAAATTAAATAAATAAATAAAATAAAATTTATTTTTAGGTAAAGAATTTTATAATAACAAAGTTAAAGAAATTATCAAAGGAATAAATCATTATTTTCTCAATTAAAAGCTGCCCACGTGGAAAGATTTAATCGAACTCTAAGAGATCGCTTATAAAAGTATTTTGTCTATAAAGAAAATAAAACCTGGATAAATGTTTTACAGAAAGCAATTCATAGCTACAATTATTCGCCACATAGGAGTTTAAATGGAATGTCACCAATTGATGTTTATTCAACGAATAATATGGATAATTGGATATCACAACAATCTGATTCTATCATTAAAAAGCCTAAATATAAAGTGTGCAATCACTTTAGAATAAGTAAAATCAGTGCTTCTCCATTCATCAAGAATTTCGACAACAATTGGAGCGATGAAGTATTTCAAATCTCAGAAATTGATACGAATCAGAATCCTGTAATGTACTTTATCAAAGATATGGAAAACAATCAAGTTAGTGGAAAATTCTACGAACAGGAACTCCAACTTATAGAAGCCCCTACTGTATTTAGAATTCAAAAGATATTAAAAACCAAGAATGTTGGTAAATATAAGCAATGTTATGTTAAATGGCATGGAAATGAAACTCCAACTTGGATATCTGAAAATCAATTAATTAAATAAATATTATGAAAGAAAACCAGTTTTATATGATTTTACATAGCAATAGTTGTCCTCTTATTTTCCTTAATAATGAAGCTAGTAATTTTAATGTCAAATTTCAAAATCCTATTTACTTGAATGGTGAGTGGGAAGTTACTTTGATTGATTATACTTTTGCGTATAAAACATTTCCGTTTTATAGTAATTCTTATCTAAGTTATGCAACGATAAAGAGTGGTACTGAAATAAAAATGTTTGAAAATAAATAACCAAAATGAAACTTATGAATTAATAAATCCTAAACATACCCTTGATGTTGATGTTTTTATTGAAAAATATGAGAACTTGGTTATTGTCTGTCCACATGTTCCATTTAAAGTAATATTCCCTGACATTCAACATGCGTTTAGTTTTGGATTAAAATCTATATCCATCATTGCTGAAGATGATCATTGTCGATTAAAATTACCAAAATTTACAGATGATGGTGTTATGGAACAATAAGTTATTTTGACAACAATTTAATCAAAACCTTAGGATTAAATAAACAAACTTTTATTGATAAAGACATCGTTGGTAATAAATTTTCAAGATTATTACATCATCATTAACAAATGTTCATTTATTCGAATATTATTGAACCAATAACTGTTGGAGATGTTAGAGTTTATTTATTAAAATCTATTTGGGTTAAAAATTATGAACAATGGGAAATTGTACAATTAGAACGAAGAATCCAATGTATTTACCAATTTCAACTTCAACTATAAACAACATTGAAATTAATATTCGCGATGATAGTGGAAAATTAATTAAAATTAGTAAAGATACCAAAACACATTTAACAATACATTTTAGAAAAATAAATGAATAAAGATTTTAATATAAATCTACCGAGTAATAGTTGTCTTCTTACTCATTCAAATAATAAAGCTGATAAATTTAATGTGGAATTTCAAAATCCAATTTACTTGGAAGGTGAATGACAAGTTGCTCTGACCGATTTCACTTTTGTATACAATAATTTTCCATTTTATAACAACTCAAATATTAAATATAGTAAGAGTACATTACATACAAGTTATGAATATTTTTACTATAACGATGCAAAGAATGAATATACATTTAGTCACGACTCTATATTTTATCTAGTATACATTGATGTAAATACTTTAAATATTAATTGTAAATATTTTCCATTTAAAATTTCATTTGACAGTTTTGCAGAACTCAAAAATTAGGATTGAATAAAAAAGAAGTAAATTTTGTTGAAAACTTGAATCAAATCAAAATTTCTTCAAATAATTGTAAAATAAAGTTTGATAAAATTCGATTAACTATAAATTATTTTTATGATGTCAAGTATACAGATAAATTTGGTGAAAATTTAATCATTACTAATTTATCACAAATAAATGATCAATTAATGACTTTTTATCCGCATCCATTTAAATCTTGCAAATTGAACAAGGAAAATTAGCCAAAATTGAATTGGAAGATGATTTCAGTAAAGTTAAATTTATCTAAATTCTTGGCTCAAGGTTTGGGATTAAGTGAAGAATTAGTTATTTTTGGATTACGTTTACCAGAAATTTTGCAAAGTAATCAACAAATGATGATCTATACAAATATCATTGAATCTATTCTTGTTGGTGATGTTTTGGTACCTCTATTGAAATGTGTATGGGTTGAAAAACATAAAAAGGATGACCTAGTTAAAATTATAGAGAAAAAACCAATGTATTTGTCTGTATCGTCAACATATATAAACAATATAGAAATCAATATTCGTGACGATAGTGAAAAATATATATTTGGTAAAGAAAATAAAACTTTTCTTACATTACATTTTCGTAAAATAAATGAGTAATCCTGACATTGTAAATTTTATAGTAGTAGTCAATCTGGTGGAGAATTACCGTATTTTATAGGTAAACAATATGGAAACGGTTGGTTGTAAACAATAGGTAGATTTGCATTACCTATTCTTAGACGTATAGGGAATTTCTGTATCAAAACGGCAAATGACGTAATAAATAATAATTCTGATATTTTACCTGCTTTAAAATCAATGCAATATCTGAAATTATAGAATCTTTACCTAGTGTTATTAAAAAAGTAAGTGATATATTTAATCGTGAAAATGAACAAAAAGGATGGACACTTAAACGTAGTAAGATTATGAAGAAACATTTAAAAAAAAGAATGAGAAGATTCGGAACTATATTTATATAGTGCAAAATCTGAATTATGTCTTTTTGATAGACCATCCCCTCAAGCCGTGATTGAACATGGTTCATTTGAAGATATTTTCCCAATGAATTCAACAACTGATGCTGGTACCTCTTCGATTCAATTTTACATTAACGGATCGCAAACAGAATATTTAGATTTGAACGATTCTTTGTTATATATTCAGTTGAAAGTTGTAAATAGCTTATGTGAAAATATTACACAAAAAGCTGACGTAACAGCAAACAATTTCTTTTTTCAAACTCTTTTTAAAGACACTGACTTAGTTTTTAATTCTACCAAAATTGAAGGAGCAAATGATAGTTTTGCACACAAAGCCCTAATTGAAAATATTATAAATTATAATCAAGATACTAAACATACATCTTTAGATGGAATGGGTTACACTGAACCTGATCTTATGCGAAAAACATGGATTGCAAAATCAAAAGCATTTTTATTATCTTCCAGACTCCAATTTGATTTCTTTGATCAACCCAAATATTTGTTACCAGGCGTTAGTGTTCAAATTAAATGAACAAGAGCAAATCCAGAAAAAGTCTGACATGTACTAAATTTGTACCTAAAATAGTATTGCTAGATGCAAA
The DNA here is from genome assembly GCA_022537955.1 of Schmidtea mediterranea. Taxonomy (NCBI): domain Eukaryota; kingdom Metazoa; phylum Platyhelminthes; order Tricladida; family Dugesiidae; genus Schmidtea; species Schmidtea mediterranea. The sequence goes on along the minus strand of CM039679.1, from coordinate 63,506,673 downwards.
ATTAATGGTTAGAAGAGTTCGTGTTGAACCTTCTGTTTTAGTGGGTCATCAAATAGGTCTTGCTACAAGAAATGCAATTTATCCAATGCGAAGAAAAAAAGTTATTGAATTTTCTTTACCTTTGGATCTTCTTCTTTTTATAAGGAACAAGTATTTGGTGATAGACGATTACCTTAATTTATCCTTGTAACTTTCCAAGGAAATAAAAGATTTAGTGGTTCTTTTTTAGATACATTTACTATGTTTGATCACTTTAACGTTAAGTCAATAACTTTAAGTAAGGGAAGTGATTATCGTGAAAAATATAGTCAAGATTTTGAAAATGATAATTATAGTACAAGTTATATGCAAAGTATTGTTAGGAATATAGGATATCTTAATAAAAATTTGAATTGTGGTATCAGTATGTCAGACTTTAGAAATAGGTATCCATTCTTCACATTCGTATTGGTGCCAGATTTCGATCTTAATCAAAGCCAGCTACCACAAAGTGAAAATTTAAGATTAGATATAAACTTAGATCATCCCTAACTGAATCTGTTACTGTAATTGTATATGGAATTTTTGAAAAGGAAATTCAAATTACATCCAATCGAATAGTATTGGTTTGAACTATAAACCAGATTGAGATTTTTTAATTGTCAAGTATGAAGTAAGAAATTTTATTAATTATATATTTTTTAATTATTATTAGTTCTATTCAGATTGATTCTATTGGTAGATAATTATTGGGAAAAGATTTTCTTGGAGTTTTCCCTCTAGATAAAATTCCATTTATCGATGTTAACAAAGCTTTGATTGTAAATACTCAATCATCTAATCTCAGTGGCGAACATTGGGTTGCAATTTATGTGAAACTAAATAAAATATGTCTTTGATCCAATGGGATTCTATTATCCCCATTTATTAATTAATAAACTATAATCGACGTTAATGCAAATTAAATTCAATCGAATTTGTTATCAAAATCCGATGACAAAAACATGTGGACTGGTGGGTTACAGGGTTTCAAATCTTGCTTATCTTCCCGGCGACCCTAGTAACGCCATACAAAAGATTGCTAACTGCCACTTGGCACCCGTTGCTAGGCAACGTTGGTAATGTGTTCAAGTGGTGGACTGCCCGCAAAAATTGAGTATCATTAGCTAATACTATAGTTGCTCGGACAATCCTCGGGTTCACGAGCTGTCGATAGAAGACCTGCGCTCGCTTTTACTTATTGGTCCCCTTGCGTCTAAATTTCTATCGTCTATCCAGCTGGTTTATCGGCGTTAGATTGAAAAGACAAAATGATTGGGGGTTGTATTTAATCCCTCACAATTTTATTTTATTTATTATTAAAAAAAAAAAACTTTATTAGTACGTAAATGAAATGAGAGATGTACGGAAAATAATATATTTAACAATAATCTATTTAAAGGTGCATTGATTGGAGAGTCGAGCGGCTCGGCGCTTAGCTCGCTCCTTGCGACCCGGTCGTCGACTGGATGTTGAAGGAATTGTTGGAGTAGGGTTTTCGACAGGGGTTGGCATTGCGGATGGGGTCGGATTCACTTCTCGGTATGCTAATTGAGCCGGGGCGAAAACTAGAGGGTAGGTTACCGCTGCCCCCTCTTGACTAGCGGACAACGCTACCTCTAGCCCCCTGATTTGGGTCTTCAGACTTGTCACCAATTGTCTTTCTTCGGCCCACCCCTTCTGGGCCACGGCTAACTTTTGATACAACGGCTTGACCCTCGTGGGGTTAACCCATGTAGCTTTGAGTTGTTGTATTTCCCGGACCAAGTGTATGAGTTGATCGTGGAGATCCTTGTTTGTTTGTCGCTCCCGAGTTAACTCGTTTTGTAACAACTTTACGGGATCCATTTCTAAAAATAGCATGAGTGAATTGGATGGCGACTAATGCAAATATGAGTAGTTTTATTTAAACAATTTTTCAAAATGAAAATTATGATAATGATGGAAAAGATGAGACAGAAAAAATTTTTTGTTCTTGAATCGGACACAATGTCACTAACAATAATCAATGTCTACATCAATAGCGTCTACTCCTCCGCGAAGAATCGCTTAATCCCCTCTTCCGGAGCATATCCCGAGACTACGAGCACCGGTCGTTTAAGGTTTCTGATCGGTCTGGGAGAAGGCGGGTAGCTGTCGGCCAGTCGTCCAGCCGCTATGTCATCTTTGACATTGGCCAGGTAAGATGTGGCCCATGCCACGTCAGCCTCGATTTGTCGCTGACGCTGTAGAAGGCCTTCTAGGAGCTCTTGGGCCTGCATTAAAATGTCCCGTGACGGATTGGGTTCGTCCGCCATCTCCCGAAATCGCTTCATGAATTTTTCTGGTGATATTTCCTCCGTTTGTTCATCTGTAGGCTCCTCAGGATATCGTTCCTGGTATACCCGACTCCAGGCTTGTCTCCATTGTTCCACAATGTGAGCGGGCATATCGATCATGGTTCTAGCGTGTCCTGAATTAAAATATATGTTTACTCCATCTTTCTCCGTATTTTTAATAGTTTGCAAAAATGAAATTGTTCTTGTCCTGTATGAGAGGACTTGCTAGCTTGAATCTACCTATATTAGGTGTCTGAGTATCTTGTGAGTAAAGTAGCTGGTAATGCTGCTAATCTTGTGTCGTGCGTTAGGCCAAAGGAATCTTGCGGTTTGGTAAAATAATATGGTACTGCGTCTGTCTTATATGGGGGTATGTTAATAGCCTAAAATTCGCGTGCGTATCCGTTCATTTACTAAATGTACCAATTTTTATCACCACAGCTTAAGGTATTTTCAATGCAAACCGACAATAAAATGGCTATGTATCGAACTATTGCGTAAGCGATTATTGTATTAGGTTTTAGTTTATTGTCGAAATCGTTGACGGGATTCTTGATTATCAAATTTCAGAGCGGAAACGAAGTGATTGATTTCCGGTGATTGACGAATTCTAATCAGACGGCATGAACCGGACATCGAATTCGGTTCATCAATCACGGTGAATTACCGGATGTGACAAAGATTTGTTAGATTCCAATACGCCAGAATGTTTATTTTAAACGGATAAAGTTGTTTATCCGGTTTGTTCATATTTATTGCGAATTCTCGTATGAACTTTTCAAGTAGGTGAAAATACTTTATTAACATCATTTAATTTTCTCGTTTGAGGATCATTAGTTATCGGGTTGCAGATCGGGGTTTTGGGTCAAGAATATTCTGCGTTCATTGGGGGACGCGGTCATCTCATTACCATGGTCAAACAAAATCAGTGGTAGGTATTTTCTCAGGGTTAAGTTAGTTAGTTATTAATCGCTTTATTTTTAGGGTTCGCAATTTATCGACGCACAATTTTTTGGGTGATTACCACTCTGTTAATGCTGAGTTCGAAGTATTCCTCGTGATCGTTCTGTGCCCTCGTTCGACGACGGTTTTGTGTTTTACAGGAGGAATCAAATCGCTGCATTTTCAAATTTCTTATTCTAATCAATAAATTCTTTGATCATTTGGTTTTAAATTAGTTAATCATGACAATTTCATCTATGGTTGACCTCGTTAAACGAATAATATAGATGTTTGTTCGGATAATTATTCATTTTATTCAATCCCTGTCTCAATTCCGTGATCATCAAGTCAAAGGTCCCTCTTTCTCACTTCGTGGCTTCGTTGCATTCGTTTACATATGAAATTTTTCATTACTCAAGCGCAATCGAACGTTTGTTGATGGATCAATTGGTTATACCCATAATTCTCTGCATGAACTTACAACAATCTCTAATCCACATGGGTTGATTTTAGTTATGAAATCTCATCAAGAAGGACCTTACCTGCTGATCACGAAACTGATTCGATTTTAAAATCATTTTGTTTAATACAATACGCTTAATTAACAGTTTTGGTAATTCATAGTTTTTATAAGTTATTTCTTTTATTCGGATATTTATTTTTCAGTATACATATTTTGTAGCTACTTGTCTGGTTCGAACACTTGTTGTTATGGTGAAATGAGTTAAGGAGTTAGATCTCCGTTACGTTGAATAACAATTATCCATTAAATGACTACTTGGTTTAATAAATTGACGAGTCAAATATTTTTACAGAATTCTTTGTTTCTTTACGGTACAATTTTACTTTAAATGGTTGAGTGAAAATCAATGGATTTTTATTAATGGAATTTTTTAAACTACGGTATTAACTTTATTTATGTTGATCAATTAGCTAAGTATTTAATGAATGTTCAATTTACAATATGGTATTTTAGCGGGTGAAATTTCCTTATATTGCTCGATTAAAAGTTAATGAATTATTAAATGAACACTTGATGAATTAATTTTCTTTTCTTTAAACAATACTAAATGAGTTACTTATCAAATGAATATTTTAATGAATTAATAATCAACTTACAATCGACGAATTACTTATCAAACCAATGCTTTAATGAGTTTTACTTTAAACAATAATTAAGTTAAAATCAGTGAATTATTTATTACATGATTATAGTACTTCAATGAGTTAAATATCTTTACGCTAATCAATTAGAACCGATGAGTTATTTATTAAATGAGTACTTGATTTACAGTATAATAGTTTAGTGAATTACATATTTTTACATTAATCAATCGAAATCTATGAGTTATTTATTAAATGGATACTAAATATTTTTACATTAATCAATGAGAATCAATAAATTATTTATTAAATGATCTCTATTCATTTATTTGACTCGCCAATTTAATTTTTGTTTGAAATGTTAGTTTGAATTATAACAACGATTTCCATTTTAATTAACCCCCGTTCCAATCCCTTTTAATAAGCCTTAAGCGCATTTTGTGTTTATATTATATTTACTGAGTGCCCACTGGACTACTCGGTGTGATGATTTTTAGCCATGTGTAGTATGAGTTAAGTCGATTTTACAGAAACGAGGAGCGAGGAAGCAATCAAATGACTTCTTCCTTATTCCTCCTTTCATCTATAGGGATAATATTGACGATCCAACCCTGCGTTCCGCACGCCGGGTTTTCACGGGCACAGATCATTGGCGATATTCCACGCGCTTACACGAATCTGAATTGTGTGTAGATTTTATTTACTTGCATTATGTTTCGGCTGTGGGCCGGAAAAATTTCGACATGTTTTAATTAACAAATTATAGATATATATGAAACGAATTATACATAATAAAGTTTATTAATTATAAGAAAAATATAACAAGTTACCCTTCCAATTCATAAAAAATTAGCATACATTCACATAATAAACCAAATGCCTCTCTTCCCACGCCGACGTCCGAGCAGAGCTCTACAGAGATGCAAGACACGGGGCGTGGAAAGAAGGTTCCAAAATCAATGATTCTCACCTAAAATTCTGAAAATAGATTCAAAAGATTCAAATAATTTGAAAACACGGAGTAATTTCAAAAATAGTTTCTAGTCTTAAAAATGGTTTAAAACTGGTTTAAAACTGGTTTTCGAAAAATGGTTTACTTTAATGTGAAAATGGATCAGTATATATACCTAAATTTTTGGTGTGTAAAATTTGATGTAGTAAAACAAAATTCGACCTTGTTGTTTTCTAGCAAATTCTAATATTTATTTTTATTATTTTTTGATTTATTTTAATAATTTTTTAGTTAGAATTTTATTTGAATTATTACTAATTCAAATTTTCCGATTTAAATCTTGCTTTAATGAACTTTAACTGATTTTTCCAATTTCGTCGAATTTGTCGTGTTTTCTTGCTATATTTGTGTAGGTATCGTGCGGATCTTGGTGCATTTTGTTAATATTTTATTTTATTTTTATGTTTCTTAATTTATATTTAATTCTTTTATTTCTCAGATTTTATATGGTTTAATTGGTGTTTTGAGGTTTTATTTAAATTGCGTGTTGTGTTTGCGTGTGTGTTTCTGATCCATTTAAACATTTTGAAGGCCGTTTACGTTTTGGCCCAACAGGACTATATTGTTTAGCTTGGTTAAAAACAATGAAAAATAAATGGATTTATTGAATAAAGTTTCTTTTCAAAATTGTTTTTTATTATAAGTGTAATTAAAGATGTATTGTGTAATAAGGATTACTTTTAAAGGATAAGGTTCAGAGGATAATATGTATTTAAATGTTTTTGGTGTTATGCAATTAAGTGTGTTTTATAAACTAAATTTTAATTGGTCGATCATGTAACTACTTACATGTTTGTTAATTTATAAATGAATGCATTTGTTAAAAAATTCACTTTTATCAAATATCAAACTTTAGTAAGTTTTTTATCATATTTTTAATTATTTTTAGAAAATGGAATCCGTCAATAATATAATTAAAGATTTAAAATCATTAATAAAAATGATCAACAAATGTTCAAAATGTTAAGAAAACTCCGATTATCAAAAATAAAACAGTAAAATAAAAAGTATTATTAAATTTTAACTATCATATAATAATTATAAAATGATAATTAATTATATTTAAATTAAATTTAACATTAACATTTTATTAATTTAAACACAATAAATTCAAAATAATATGATAAAAAATAAAAAACAAGGACGAATAAAGTTAAATATATTTTATTCAAATACATTTGGATTCAATAATTTTCCAAATTGGTCGAATAGTCTGGTTTCCTTCTTTATATCCTTGAATTCTTATTTTAATCATAAAATTTTCATTTTATTTTTTATTTTCATAATTACTTTCTTTTTTACAGTTCATAAAAGTGAATTGTTCATTAAAACTAATATCTTTGTTGATTGCTAGTAATAACTCTGTTATATTTTTTCGATCAATTTCTCCAATTTCACCAACTTTCATATTATATAGGCTTTGTTTCAATGCTGTTGGTTCCTATTAAAATTTATTAATAATATTAATTTTAATGAAATTACTTACTCTAAATGAATAGATGATTGGAAATTTTAAATATTCCATTGAATATTGTAAAAACATTACTGGTGAATTTCTGCTTAGACTGATAGCATTTACGGAATTTTCTTCAAGAATTAACTTGACAGCTTCTTTTCTAACCGATGTTTCTAGAAAAACAATTAATGAATAATTACATAATATGAAAACCATTTACTTTTATTCATTTTATGATTTTAAACTATTTTAATCTAATTATATAAGATTTTCCAAATAAAATTAACTAATCAAATTCATTTATTCATTGTGTGTAAAATTAATTTAATGTTTATATTTTAATGATTTATTTTAATGATTTTATGATTATATATTTAAATTTTTCGTTTATTATAACAGGTGATCTTTACCCCAATTTTTGTAATTCTCCATAACATGATGGAAATTGTGATACGATTATGGAGAATTATTATTCTCATACCTATAAACACATCACCTATTTTATTTGTCCCACATGTAAAACCACCCATAAGGAACATTTAACACAGTTAAACTGTAAGAGAAAATATATCTTTAAATTACCATTGAGTGATAATAATAATAATAATAATAATAATAATAATAATAATAATAATAATAATAATAATAATAATAATAATAATAATAATAATAATATTAATAATAATAATAATATTACAAAAAAGAAAAGAAAAACAAATAATAATAAAAATCCACGCTCTTCAAAAGTTCCTAAAATTATAGATACTATCATACTTTCGTACTCTGACGATTCAAACATGGTTGATGATGCAATAATCATTTCTGATTCAGATGATGTTTCTAATGTTTTTCCTGTTGATATTCCTTCTGTTATTGTAAATCAATATGGTGGCTCGATAGCACCTATTGTTAATTTCGATTTAAACCAATCAAATGCCATTGTTAGAATGGATGTTTCGAATTTAAATTTAAAGTTAATTACAGTACCCACACATTTAATTAATAAATTAAATAATGTTATCAATCAAATGGGATCTGTTAAGATTCAATTTTGTATTGATGTAGAGTTTGAAAAAGATGGAGAATTTCAATCTTTCATCCTTTCAAATTCTGCCAGAATAATAAGTGATTCAATTTTAGATGAAGGCGCTATTCTTCTTGACAAAAAAATAACATTAATTAATGACAAAGGTAGTAACTGGGTTATAAATAAAATAAAAGAAATTCATTTTGTTCTTACCAAATTTTCACAAATAAATCGGTTGAGTGGTCATGGATATATTCCAACACCATTATCATTATTAAATAAACATTGTATTGTAAATGTTGATAATTTATGCTTCATTTACAGTATTTTAGCTATTTTAAATCATGAAAATATAAGTAACCACATAGAAATGAAACCCTTAGCTACAACACATCTGAACTTGACTTTTCACCTTCGGATTTACTCATGAAACTTTGTGACATTCCAAAATTTGAAGCTAAAAATCCAAATCTTTCAATTAATGTCCTTACTTATGATGAAAATAATTTTATTAATAATTTTTCTAATTCTGAAGTTTTCAAACACCCTTATGTCGAAATAATTCATCGTTCTAAAGTTGTTGGGGGACAGCTATTAATTTAATTTTATTAGAAAGCCTTGATTCTTATCATTATATCGCTGTTACTAAATTAGATAGGCTTTTAAATTATAGGAATCATTCTTTTACTGATATAAAAGTTCAAAGTATATGGTGTCATCGATCAACTCTTTATACATTACCTTTAAATAAAAACTTGGAATTTAAGAATTGGGCTAAAACTGTAACTCCTCCTTTCGTCCTTTACGCCGATTTTGAGGCTATGTTACCTTCAGGTGACATACATTTTCAAATAAATATACCGATTTCGGCCGGTTTACTTTTAATTAACAATTTTACAGGTGAAAAATCATATAATAGTTTCTTGGGTGATGATTGTGTAGTTAGTTTTCTACAAGAAATAAATAATATTTCAATTAATACCTTTTTATCAAAATAATTATAAAAAGAAAATATTATTAACAGACTCAAATATTCTTTCGTTTTCTTCGGCAACTTGTTGTTATTTGTGTAATAAGATTTTATCAGTACCGATTAAGGACCATGATCGCTGTACTGAAAATATTTGGGAGCTGCTTTTTCCAAATGTAATATTTCAGTTTTAATTTCCAGTTGTTTTTCATAATTTGAGAGGATATGATCTTCATCATATGCTCAAGTATGGTATGAGTGATTTTAACACGTAGAAAATAAGTTGTATTCCTGTAACAAGTGAAAAGTTTCTTTCTTTGTCGGCAAGAATCAGTGGATTAACTGTAAAATTCTTTGATTCTTGTCAATTTATTAATAGTTCACTAAGTAACGCAGTTATAACATTGACCACTCTTCCTTTATCTCGTTTGGAATTTGTAGGTAGAATTATCGATACTAAAGGAATTTTCCCTTATAACTTTGCAACTTCTCAATAATTTTTAGAAACTACATATGAACTTCCACCGATTTGGGAAGATGTAACTGAAGACGAATTTAGTAAGGCACAATCTATTTGGGAAGAAACTAATTGTAACTCTTTACTAGATTATATGATGGTTTACCTCAAACTTGATGTTTTTCTTTTGGCTGACTTTTTCCAGTAATTTCGTTCAAAGTCCTTAGCTCATAACCGATTGGAACCACTTAACTTTTATGGAATTCCCGGTATGTCATGGGCATCGGCTCTTATAACTCTTGAAGAACAAATTGAACTTCTTACTGACATGGAGATGTATAGTAAGATCAATCGTATGCAATTTAAGCCAATTTTTATATTAGCCAATATTTATATTATTAAATACTTAGGCTTTTTTATCGTGAATTAAAAATATTTTAAAAATTTGAAAATTTAAACAAAAAATTAAATTAAATAATAATTCATTTATTAAAACAAATAATTTTTTTTAAAAATTTAACCCCCCCCTCACCCAGGAAATTTTTTTTTAGGAGTGGGGTCTCAATTTTTTTGTAAGCCAAATATCCATGGAGCATAGTCCTCATTATACACTACTAACCACTTATACTTACTAATTAATTTATCATTCAGTAAAAAACAAGAGCTGGAGTGAAAAGAATAGAAAATGTGTAAAAATAAATTTAAGTCATTTTTTTGAGCTGTGAACAATTACTTTATTTAGGGGCATGTCAAAATTAAATGAAAAGGTTGACATTCATCTTTGAAAATATCTTTTAATAAATGTTCATTGCTGGATGTAATTAAAAATATTACAAAAATAATAGAAAAATTTCTAAGTTTTTAAACAAAACTATTAAGTTTTACAAAATAATTTCAATAAATGAAATCCCACCTAATGATTGTTTTCAGTTATTAATCAATGGATTGTCCAGTGTGTATGAGTTATCAGTATTCAGAAGTTGATACCAAGTAAACATAACAATGGATTTGGTTTCAATGAATTTGATTAATAGGCTCTTGATAGCAACCAAACAATTTACCAATTTGAAAATATCAAGGATCGATAAAAGAGTGAATAATATTTTTATTAATAAAATTTGAATTTCAACTTGTGTTTCTTTTGTTCAACCATTTATGTGATTTTATTTCAAAATTTGTTGGTCAGTAACCTATCATTAATATTTATTGGTTCAGCAACTAGTTATTGGTAACATATTGGGTTTAAAGTCAATAACCAAGTATTTTAAGGGGAAATAATTGAGAGGAAATTTTATTTTATTTTTAAGTGGGTTAAGTTGGTTGAATATCGGTATTCAAAGGGTAAATGCTATTTTTTAATGAATAATAAGATACTCTATTTTTCAATACTTAGTATGTATATAATGAGTTGTACAGTACTCAACCATTTGTATACAGTACCTAATGATTGTTGTTCAGTTATTAATCAATGGATTGTTCAGTGAGTATGAGTTATCAGTAATTAGAAGTTTATATTAAGTAAACATAACAATAGATTTGGTTTCAATTAATTTGATTAATTGTCGCTTGATAACAACTGGGTAACTAAGCAACCAAATAATTTACTAATTTGAAGACCCAGTTACTAAACAACCAAGTGATTTACTGATATAGATGCATTAATGATGTGAAAGAGAGTGAAAAAGAATTTATTAATAAATTTGTATTCTTACTTGTATTCATTTTTATTGTTTAACTTTTTATTTAAAGTTTTGTTGGTAAGTAACCAAATATTTATTTGTTCAGTAACTAGTTATCGGTTATTTAATATGTATTCAAGTAGACGGAATGAAGTTCCCAATCGGATAACCTCAACATGTAGTGGATAGAACAGAAAATATCCAATTTTATTCTTCAAAAATGGAAAATGCAGGATAATTGGTTGCAAGAGACCATTACAGAAGGGGATCTCAAATATCAGATTCAAGATTTACAAATTCAATCATTATCTTTGAACATTGACATGGGTTGTCGAATCAACTTGTATGATTTGTCTACCAAAACAGAAAACATTTACGAACCGGAACTGTTTCCAGCATTAAGACTTGTCAAGTATATTCCGCTTTGTGTGAATGCATTTGCAAGCGGAAAAGTCGTTGTCATGGCGATAAATACTCTGGAAGACAACACTCTAGTACAAGAAATATTTAATTTTATAAAACTTAAAATTAATAATCTTAATATTGACGAAGAAATACTAGATTATTTATTAAGCATCGATTGTGTTTAAATAGATAGAATTCTGACGATTGTAAAAATTAAAAATGATCGACAAGCAAGAAGCATACGTATTCGAAACAATTCTGATGAAGATGGAAGAACTCTTTCCGAACATGAAGAATAAGCTTTCGTATTGTGCTCCTGAATTTTAAGCAACACGGATTTATCAAATGACAGAAATTGTACGGATGCATTACGAATCGATTCAAGGATCTGGTTTGAAATGTTTAGATGACTGCATTGTTTGTGCAGATCTCTTAATGTTGACTTTCCCGTTTAGATGCAGATGCTGTAGGGACTACAAGAAGAAAGACGTTGTACATATTTTGTTGGCTGATCTAAGAAGAGCTTATTATAAGCAGATTTGTGATGATGTAAATTAAATAAACTTTTGATCTTTTTACGTGTTTATTTTATGTGTTTATAGTTTTTTATAAAATATTTAAAATAAAATAAAAGCAATAAAACCCCCGAAAAATAGCCGAAAAAGGCTCAAAATTCTCTGATTGGTCGCACCCAGGCATGAAAACACTATATATACAGCAGTCATTTTCATGATTTTAGACACAAAAATTTTAAGACAAAGATTTTTAGACAAAATCTTTAGACATTTGTAGACACAAAAATTTTAAGAAAATTTTTATGCCAAATTATGCCAATTTTTCAAAATTGAATGCTTGACTGACAAACTTGTGGATTGTAAGTATTGTTATTTTGTGCAAATATATTTTTCGACGTTAATGTTTTCTTTATTTGAACTTATTTTGGATGGCCGCGATGTCTTTTGACATCGCTCGGTAGGTCCCCTTAACTTATTTATATTTATTTCATATATGTTAAATCGTGAAAAATGTTGAATCGATATTCAATTCCCTCAGTTGAGTTTGAGAGACGTTGATGTGTCGATTTAACGTTTTCTACCCCTCCATGTCTGCTGGGACATGTCAGCTTTGTACTGATCTCGAAGGTATGACTTCGCTGGACTTCACCGCGGCGTTCATGAAAGGTGGAAGGAGCGGTAAGAGAGTAAAATGCTGGAATCTCGTCAGAGTTAAAGGGACAACACTATTATGTGTTTAAGTAATGAAATTGAATTTTTATTTAACTCCTGCCAATTATTATATTATATTATCTAGAAATGGAGCTCACCTGCTCATGAATTTTCAGCTGCTAGATACAATATCAACATGAGCTTTCTCATGGGAATATTGTTATGAATTAAAATTTTGGGGCGTCTGGGTGAGACAGCATAGATCCTAGCAAAAGAAGGCATTTTGATCGAAGAAAATAAGTTTGAATAAACTTGGAACAGATTTAAACAAATTAATTACATCCAGTACACCAACAAGATTCAAAAATATACTTTAGCTATAGCGTGACTAATCGTAGGCGATTTAAGCCAAATTTTATTCTTAGGCTTTTTAACCAAGTAAAAATATTTAGGCTTTTAAAACAGAAAATTTAAAAATTTGAAAAATTAAAACAAAAAATGTTTTTAATTTATTAAAACAAATAATTTTTTTAAAAATCACTTCATTAAAACAAAAAAATTTAAAAACTTTATAACCCTAGAAAAAAAATTTCCAGGAATTTTGGCTTGAAAAATTTTTTTATTTGTTTTTTTGTAATCATTTATTTGTCTGCTTATTTTGGTCTGTTTAAAATTTGCTTTTTAGTTAATTTCTTTCCTTGTCTAAGTGATGTGTTATCACGGCATTAATATATAAACAATTCATGTCCCTACTTTTACCCAGCACTGTCTGTGGTCAATTTTGTAAAAATCAGTTAACATAAATTCTTATTGTGAACAATATAAAATAGAAATCAAACATTTTTTTATAAATTCGAATAGTTTTTCTATTTTTAAACAAATATCTGACATTTTTCTTTGAATTTCCTAATTCAATGACCTTGAAATTCAACTACAATTTCTTAAAATCAGCTCTGGTTAATTTCAATACATGGACTATTTTTACGAGTTAAATTCTGATTGTGAGAAAAATTTATTACTTGATTTATTAAAAACTAAAAAAAAATTATATTGTGATAATGGCAGCTTTGATAAATATTCAGAAACAGGGAGACTGTTTCAAAGTCTTAGCTGTTTAATTATAAAAAAACGAATATTTGTCAATGATATGAATAATGTAAATGTAATATTATTAAATTTTACTACTCAGAAAATCAGAACTGTTCAAAACTTCGAAGTTTGGATAAATGATTGCATGTCTACCGATGAAATGGAATCCATTAATTATCAAATATTAGCATTTTCTCAATTCTTAGTAGAAAAGAATTACATAGTGTTTTTTCGAAATTTACCAATATATTTAGCAGATAATTTTGATAAAATTAAAACTGATTTTAATGTCAATATTCCATTTAGAATCAAAACTGAAATCTATTCCTTTGATTTTGAAAATAAACAAATACAGGAGCATCAAATTCAAGGATTTCAACTTAATCATATACCGATTAAGAATCTAGAAACAATTATCAAAAACTGGAAATATGGTGTTGTTCAAGATTATGACTGGATTCGGAATTCAATCGAAAATTTTCCATCAATGGGAATTTGGGATGCTTCAAGAAATAAAATGATTGGACAATTTATTTATATGATAACCGGCACTCATGGATCATTAACTATTGATAACGAATATAGAGGTCGCGGTCTAGCAAAAATGTTAGTCCTTGGAACACTGAAAGAAATCCGACAACGTAACATGGAAATATTTATTGACATTGAAGAAGGAAATGTCGTTTCTAAATGCTTATTTGAAAATTTGGGTTTCGAAAAAGTTACTGAATCAATTTATTTAGTTTTCGATAAACTTGGCAATATTGCAATTCCGGGTCGAGATTTTTAAGTATTCTTTTTTCATAAAAATATTTCCTAGTCTAGATTTATTAATTCTCTATTTTGCCTATTTAATCAATCATCGCTCCTGGGTTAACGAATAAAATTTCATTCCAGTTTATTCAAAAACTGAAAATTAATTATAACTTTACTAATAAAAATTAGTTTTGCAATTCTTTTTAACTGACTTTGTTGATTGTCTGACGTGTATTTAAAACTTAAAAATTACGAATTGAAGTTTATTATTTATTACTATGACCTTGAAATTAAATATTGCTTTAGTTTAAAAAATAATAAAGTTTTAATTAAAACTTAGTTTAATATATTTAATAAAAAATTATAAAATTTGCACAATTAAATCAAATTAAAACGATGTTAAATTCAAAGGTAACGCTAATAAATAAAAATATTTAAAAAAAATCGAATTAGGTTAAAGTACAATTTCAAGTTATCTATTGATTGATAATATCGGAAATGAATTTATTGTAATATATTTATCTTAGTAAAGTCAAATGTGAATTCTTTAGACGTCGGTAACGTTATCAATTTAAGATTAGCCGAAAATTGATAATTTTATTCATTATTTTTTAGGGGAGGATAACAATTATTAGTTAAATAGTTGATTAATTGATGTAGTTAGTGTTGGGCCACAACGTAAACGGCCTTGAGAAATGTTTAAATGGATCAGAAACACACACGCAAAAATAACATGCAATTTAAATAAACCTGGAAACACCAATTAAACCCTATAAAATACGAGAAAAAAAGGAGAATTAAATATAAAATAATAAACATAAAAATAAATTAAAATAATAACAAAATGCACCAAGATTCGCACGATACCTACACAAATATAACAAGAAAACACAACAAATTCGACGAAATTGAAAAAATTAATAAAAGTTCATTAAAATGAAATTTAAATCGAAAAATTTGAATTAGTTATAATTCAATAAAATTCTTAAATAAAAAATTATAAAAATAAATCAAAAAATAATAAAATTAACGAATAGAATTTACTAGAAAATAACAAGGTCGAATTTTGTTTTACTGCATCAAATTTCACACGCGAGAAAAATAGGTATAAATACTGATCCATTTTCACATTTAACTTAACCATTTTTGAAAATCGTTTAAAACCATTTTCGAACTAACTACTTTGAAATTTACTTTTCAATCGTTTTGAAAATTATTTTAAAAACTATCTCCAAGTCAATTTCGATTTTTAGGTGAGAATTATTTATGGTGGAACCCTCTTTCCACGTCACGTTCATTGCATCTCAGTAGAGCTCTGCTCGGCGTCGACGTGGGGAGAGAGGTATTTTGTTTTATGCTATAATATGTTATCTTATGATATTTTATGGATTGTCAACGATGGGTAATTATGTTATTTTGTTCATAATTAATAAATATTATTTATATACATAAATTGTTTTATATGTTTTCATAAAATAAATTAAACTGTCGAAATTTTTCCGGCCCACAGCCAATACACAACGCAAGAAAGTAAAATCTACATAGTACAGATGCATGTAAGTGCGTGGAAAATCGCCAATGATATGTACCCGTGAAGACTCAGCGTGCGCAACGCAGCGGTCGTAACGTCAATATTTATCCCTATAGCTGAAGCGAGAAATAAGGAAGAAGTCTCTGGCTGCTTCCTCGTTTCTCAATTCTGTAAAATCGACCTAAATTTATATTACATACGGCTTAAAATCATCACACCGAGTAGTCCAGTGGGCACTCAGTAAATATAATATAAACACAATATGCGTCTAAGGCCTATTAAAGGGAATGGTACGGGGATTAAATTAACTGAAATCGTTGTTATAACTATTTTGGATTAATATTTTGAAATGGATAAAATTTATTGGAAATCATTGAATTTGATTAAATTGCGATTATTGATAAAAATTAAAGTAACCATTGATCGTAAAAGTAAAGTGTTT
This sequence comes from Schmidtea mediterranea, assembly GCA_022537955.1. Lineage (NCBI taxonomy): Eukaryota > Metazoa > Platyhelminthes > Tricladida > Dugesiidae > Schmidtea > Schmidtea mediterranea. The sequence continues at coordinate 63,490,301 of CM039679.1, read as the reverse complement.
TATGGCTTAAAATTAAAGTAAAGATTGGGTAAAGATAATTTATAATTTAAATGATCGTAAACTATTGATTAAAGTTAGCGCAATGGCAAATAATTTCATCAATTAAACTATGATAATTCGCTTCGATAAAATTAATCTAATCCTTGGTAGGGATGAGTAACGTATTGAAACCACCGAGAAAAATGTAAGCAAATACGAATCGAATTCATTGATTTCAAATAATGAAATGTATCGATTAAAAGTAAAGTAATTCTCGAATAATAGTAGGGGATCCCTTAGTTAACTTGTTGACTAAAATTAATGTAACGACACGTAATTCACTGATACTTTATTTGATAAAATTGAAGAAGTGGTTGAGGAAAATCAAGCTTTTAGATTAAATCATTGAGTAAAAACAAAATGAACAAAAATAAAAATATCGTTGATTAAAATGAATCAAGTTATTGGTAACAATAAAAATGATTAAATTAGTTCGAATAGCTATTGAATAAAACCAAGATAACCTAGTTTTTTGGTAAAGTAAAGTATTAAATAAGAACAAATAAAATAAGTTCCTTAACGAGCTATGATTAGTGGATTAAAATAATTCATAGATTGAAATTAGAGATGAATTGAATAACCGTAAGACAGTTTGTTGGTAGAAATCAAGTAATTTACGATGTAAATTAAAGTACGACCGAATTCACGGATTTAATTAACATTAAAATAACTTCGCGGATTAAAGTAATAGTTGATCCAGCTAGCCTCAGGGAAACTATTAGCAATTTGAATAATGGACAACAGAATACATTACCAATAACACGACCCCTTAGTTAGAACTAAAATCAATTCACCGGTTTAAAAAGGTTTTCTTTAATTATTATAAATTCGACAATTACAGCAAACTGATTAAAGATAAAGTGAACGAATTATTAAGATTAATCGAATTGGAAAAACCCAAGTTTAAGATAAGAGTGAATTCGTATTAACATCACATTATTGAACAAATGAAATTCCACACAGCGAAATTATTCCAACAGAAGGGTATCGCATCTACTTGGAAACCTCGGTAAGCGCAGAAGTTTTCCCTAAAATTTGCTAGTAAAGTACATTCAAACTAATCAACGAAACAACTTACCAGAATTGAGATAATCGAGTGTAGGCGAAACAGTTGACCAGTAATTCTGAAAATACGACACGAATAATACAATCACCGGATGTAAACAATGTAAATCACCTTTAGCCAACTGCTTAGGTGGTGATGGTAGGATCCGCCGGAAATCGTTCGCCCACCAGGATACACCCACGCGCAACTAAGTTATCTCGGATCAACATCCGGTCTAGATCTTAAAGTTCGAATTGACCGTACATGGAGTTGGTAAACAAACTTTAAATCAATGTACAACTTCTCTTAGGTCAATACACGAGTATCCGCCTACACGTAAAGTTTTAATGTTAATATGCATATATGGAATAAATTAAACACCAGGTTATCTCATCCATATGATTAATCATATTATTATATATTTCCCATATATAGGAGTGCACCTTAAAGAACCAGACCCGCAAAGTAACCCAACCGGCTTATTAATGTCCCATCATGTAAAGGAAGGCAATGGTCACGTGCATGACACCCTTACTAGTAACATAGACACAATTTGTTTGCTAATAACTTAGAATGGTGAATCAATCGAACCTAATAACGGTAATGTTTAGACATGTCGCCCAAACGAATTACCCGTCGAGAGACCGCCAAACAGGAACAGACAGGAGTCCCGCCGACCATGAGAATACCCGACCAGTTGCAACGACCATGTCTCTCGGAACGGCAATATCCAGCTGCGGAGACCTTCTTGCACGCACAGGACCTCCTCACCCAATGGGAAAGGGTGCAGGAGCAGGTAGATTTACAGGTGGTTAAGGCAAGGATGTATCTTGCGAACGTGGTGGAAGACATCCTTGCCGGGCGGATTGCAGTCGCCTATCCACCTCACTCAGTTCGAGACACCAGAAGACCCTATACCGTGGAGGCTCTCAAACGAAGCCTGAAGAGATATTGCCCTGACGAATGAACTAACAATGATAGACTTTATGTAGTAACTGATTCAAAATATTAGAAATTTACGTGTTATTTCTTATTATAGCTAGAATTATTCGTGATTTTGTTTAATGGGATAAATGATTATCTGACTTAATCAATAGTAAATTAAAATAATCTATATGATTGTAGTAATGTCTTCCTTACAAATCTTACAATCTGAACTGGACCATGCAAGACAGTCAAACGCGGAATTACTCGCCCAGATTCTTCAATTAACCCGCGAAATGCAACAGATTAAAGCAACTTGGAAGGAACCGGGAAAGGTGAAAGCATTGTACCACCGCCTGACCGCAGCGCAGAAAGGCTGGACAGAGGAGCGGCAGCTCAACCAGAGCCTGCGCACGCAAATTCGGGGACTCGAAGTCGCCCTAGCAGTCTGCCGGGAGGGGGAAGCGGTAACATATCCGCTCGTCTTCTCCCCAACCCAGATGTCGCAGAAGAACACCCAACCAGTGAAACAATCCACCCTTCCAGCAAACAATCGTCGGCCGGGACGTAAGGAACGGGCCCGACGTCGAGCAATCCAGCTTCAGAATCATTAACCTGTAAACATTGCGCGCGTTGTTAAATAAATAGATTAGTCGTGTTCTTAATTTAATTTGTTCCGTTGATATATTTATATGCCAAACATTCGCATCATGTTACTCAACCTTACTTTCATCTCTCCGCAGGCAGATAAGAACCTAGTCTTGAACGATCATGAGGGACAGAGCAAAGCGAGCATAGGTCTTCTATCGACAGCTCGTGAACCCGAGGGTTGTCCGAGCAACTATAGTACTAGCACATGGTACTCAATTTTTGCTGAAATTTTGGCCAAATAAATAAGAACCGGGCAACAGTGAACCAACATGAATGCTCCAAATTCTGGGGAAAGTTTAAAAAAAACTGATTCTCTAATTGTTCGATCATGAAATATGACACAGCCTGCAAAGATGTTGGAATAGAGAAAACTTTTTAGCAAAGACATTCAAATAAATTATTACTCCTATCAGGAAAAAAATTAATCTAAAACTTTTGACAATAAAGTTTAATGAACCCATCACTATTCAAAAATATAGAGGTTGATCAAATTGTTGGCGAATAGGGTTGATTTTTATTTATTTATTATAGGGTTTTGTGCATCTACCCCCTAAACGCCAGCAAGATTATTATTCTGTCCCTCCTATGTACCCATAGCGATTGCCATGTTGGTACTGTAGATAGAAGTTAAAAATTTATGAGCAGGTGAGCTCCATTACTAGAACTACTCCTCACGATATTTTCACTTTCGGGTTCTTGACTGCCGATGGAGGGTCTTACGTCTTTCTCTTTCTATATCCTGGTCCTTATTCGTCTATTCCTACAATTTCCATACTTATTTGTCATCTTTACCCGTTATTTATAAATGTATCTTTCAAAAATTTGGGCAGCGTTCCTCCTTTATTTTTTGGTAAATTGCCTATTTCATTTGTCTAATCCCGGTATCGACTACATTTTTCCTAATTTACCTTTATCTTTCCCTATATTAAAAATTTGATTAGCAGTTCCTTAGCTCCGGGTACATTTCCCATGATATTTAGTAGTTACCACCCTCTGCGGTCACTTTAATAAATACTACTCGCTTCTGCCAGATTATATCGTTCAACCTTTGGAAAACTACTCTCAATTCTACATTCCTACACTATCCTATCCTTTCCTACTTGATTTTCTGATTAATTTTCTGACGATGTTTTAAATTTTCCCTACAAAACTTTATTCCCCTTAACTAAAGTCACACTTCCCGAACTTTATTTTCTACTCGCCCCGGCCACTTTTCAGTAGCCGCTACGAGTTGTACAACGATGCCCTACGTGGAGGTCCTGTGCAATTGCCAGACCCTACTGCGTACTACCGAGGTTCCGACGAGGCGCGACCCACAAGCGCAACTAGGGAACTTAATCCACCAGCCGGCACGCGATCCGTCCCATCGAAAGCTTTTTCGATACATATATATATAAATAAGATTTTAGGGGGACTTGTCAGTGGCACCAAAAGATTCCACGACCATCCAGAATAAAATCAAAACTTTAACACCGAAATATATATTTATACAAAAAATAACAGTACTTACAATCCAAAGTCATGCAACCAGATTTGAAAAATTGGCATAAATTGGCATAAAAATTTTGACTACAAGCGATTCACTGTTTATCTAAGAATGTCTAAAAATTCTGTAAGTCTGTAAGTCTGTAATTCTGTTATTCTGTTTTCTAAAATTAGGTTAGAAATTATGAAAATGACTGCCGTATATATGCATACCAGATTTGAAAAATTGGCATAAACACTTTGTCTAAAAATTTCTAAAAATTTTCTGCCTGACTAAAATTGTCTCTGCAAGTCTAAAAATTGTGAAAATGACTGCCGTATATATAGTGTTTTTGTGCCTGTGTGCGACCAATGGTCGATTTTTCGCCATTTTTAGGGCTTTTTAATTATTTTATTTATTTCAAAATATTTTTGTAATTTTTATATATTTCTCTTTATTTTTTGATAAATTAATATTTTATTGTTGGATTTTATTTTTATTATTATTTTCTTACAATATTATTTTTTAACTCCAATTTTTTGTTTTCTGGTCGCCTCTTCTGCCTGTGTTTTTTCTAAACCTTATTTTGAAAGGTTTTGGCAGTTTATTTTATTTTTCGTATGTTTCTTTCTGCAGCTGTAGGCTTTTTAATGATTTTAATTAATTATTTGTTTTTATTTAATTTTGTAATATTTTTAATTTGTTTTAATTAATATGTTTTTATTTTATTTTTGATATCTTTGTTGGGCCAGGACACAAATAGCCTTGAAAATTGTTTAAATGTATCAGTAATACAACACGAAAACCTAGCACCAAGATATTTAAAATATAATACACAACACCAACTAAACACTTTAAAATCTGAGAGAATATAAATAAATATAAAATCAAAAACATAAAAGTAAAATAAATAAATACAAAATGCATCAAGAACCGCACGAAATTTACATAAAAAATAACATAATAACAAGAAAATTCGACCGTAAAATGACCATTTATATAAAATTAAAAATTAATGAATTAAATGAATAAAAATAAAATATTTTTGGATGAATAAATTTAATTAAAAATGTTAAAAATAAATTACCAATTTAAATTAAGAAATAAATAAAAATTTAATTTAGATAACAAATAATTTCAAAGTCGAATTTTGTTTAATCGCACTAAAACTAACACGCAAGGTTAAGGCCAAATTATGGTTATATATACTGATATGATTTGACAAATATCTAATCTTAATTTTCAGTATTGATTTTAAATCGTATTTTGACACTGGTTGTCAGCAGTTTCACTTTGGATTATTTAATTCGATGTTTTTAATGAATTTTTATGGATGTATTCGATTTATTTAGGAAGGATATGGATTTATGGATATTTATGAATTTTATGGATATGGATTTATGGATTTTTATGGATGTATTCGATTTATTTAGGAAGGATATGGATCTATGGATATTTAGGAATTTTATGGATATGGATTTATGGAGTTTTATGGATGCATTCGATTTATTTAGGAAGTTTAATTTAATGTTTTTAATTTGGATGGTTGAATTTATGAATTTTAATGGAAGTAGCCGGTAATTTAGCTTTGGTTTTAATAAATTATTATGATGCTTAAATTACTTTCTAATTGTCGAAAATTTTCCGGCCCACAGCCAATACATTGCAAGATAGTAAAATCATATACAGTATTCAGATTCGTGTAAGTGCGTGGAATACCGCCGATGATCTGTGCCCGTGAAGACCCGGCGTGCGGAACGCAGGGATCGGAACGTCAATATTATTCCGTATATAAGAAAGGAGGAGTAAGGAAGTGGTCTTTTGGTTACTTCCTCGTTTCTCGATTTCTTTAAAATCGACCTAAATGATTCTACAATCGGCTCAAAATCTCTAACACCGAGCAGTCCAGTGGGCACTCACTAACTATGAAATGAACATACATAGATCTTAAGGACAAAAAGAGGGAATGGGTAGTGGGGAAAATTGCGAAATCGTTGCAACACTTAAAATGAATAGCCATCGGAAAAAGACTAATCCGAAAGACAAAATCATGAAAAATAATGTTTTTAAATAAGAATTAAATAAATTAATTTGAGTTGAGGCGGAAAATATGGGCGGGACGCTGCTCAGATTTTCTGAATTAATTCAAATACTTAACAAAAATAGTAACGTAAAAATGGAACGCGTAAAATAAGGGTGGAACGCTGCTCAAATTTTCCGAGTCAATGAAAATACTTATAGAATATAGAAAAATAAAAGTGAAATGCGACTCAACGGTTGGTATAAGATTATTATGAAACTGAAAAATAAGGGCAGAATGCTGCTCAAATTTTCCGAGTCAATGAAAATACTTTGTCGAAAACTGTAGAATAGGGATGAACCGTAAAATAAGGGCGGAACGCTGCTAAAATTTTCGAATTTACAAAAATACTTTATCGAAAACCGAAAAATATAGATGGACTACGGCTAATGTTGTATATCAATAAAAAAAATTTAACGCTGAGGAATAAGGACGGATCCCTACAAAATCTTAATAATAATAACGATAATGATAAGGGTAATGGTGATAATAATAATAATAATAATAATAATAATAATAATAATAATAATAATAATAATAATAATAATAATAATAATAATAATAATAATAATAATAATAATAATAATAATAATAATAATAATAATAATAATAATAATAATAATAATAATAATAATAATAATAATAATAATAATAATAATAATAATAATAATAATAATAATCATGGTATTAGTAGTAATGATGATAATAATGATGATAATAATAATAGTAGTAATAATCATAGTAGTAAAACAATAAATATAATGGTAGTTATAGTAACAAAAATAATAATATAGGAAATAGTAGCAACAATTAATAAAGGTAATATATATGATGGCAACAATAATAATGCTGGTAATAATAATGGGAAACATTGTAGTTATAATAGGGATAAGAGTAAGAGAGCTAGTGTGTGAATATTTAACATAACAAAGGGTGTACAGGCCAAAGAATAATCATCAGCATGGACAATAATGAGAAGGACCAAGCAAATGGACATAAAGATAGATGATATGAGAGTATAGGTTAGCATCTGAAAGAGATAGGAGAATAATGGGACCTAAGAATCAAAAGCGAGCACAGGTCTTCTATCGACAGCTCGTTGGACTCAGAGATCGTTCGGTCAATTACAGCTTTAGCAATAGCGCTCACTTTTTGCGGACGATCTACCCACTCGAACACAGTTCCAACGTTGCTCAGCAACGGGTGCGGAGTGGTAAGCAAAGGAAATATTTGTATGGGGTTGTCTGGGTAACAACCATATAGTTTCAAAATATCAAAACCCAGAAATCCACCATCTTCTTGAGGTGAGTACTTATGTTACAGCAGTTATATTGACAATTTCCAAACGACATTAATTATTTTGTTTTAACTTATACAATTTTCACTTTTTTGTTTAAAATTGGTTTTGTAATTTTTGTTTTA